>WNWK01009869.1:0-73803 GCA_009830355.1 Cherax destructor | reverse complement strand
CCTGGCTGGGTGTGAAGACCCTGGCTGGTTTGTGGGGGAAGACCCCAGCTAATATGGGGAAGACCCTTGGTTTGTGGGGAAAAACCCTTGGTTTGGGGGGGGAAGACCGGGAGGGTTTGTGGGGCCCCCTGGCTGGTTTGGGGGGGAAGCACCCGGCTGGTTTGTGGGGGGGAAACCCGGGCTGGTTTGTGGGGAAGACCGGCTGATTTGTGGGGAAGACCCGGGCTGGTTTGTGGGGAAGACCCTGGCTGGTTTGTGGGGAAAGTACCCCGGGTTTGTGGGGAAGACCTGGCTGGTTTGTGTGGGGAAGACCCTGGCTGGTTTGTGGGGAAGCCCCTGGCTGGTTTGTGGGGAAGACCCTGGCTGGTTTGTGGGGGAAATACCCTGGTGGGGGATTATTATTTTTTTTCAAAGAAGCGCTAAACCACAAGGGTTATACAGCGCGGCAGGTCAGGACAGGATGCGGGGAGAATAGATTGTGGGGAGAGGGATGATTAGGGGAGGAGTGCACCGGGACAGTGGATAGTGCAGCGGGACTGGATAGTGCGGGGATAGAGGGTAAAGAGATCGAGGTAGAAGGAACTGAGGGAGGTGTTAGAGGTATAATCTTCAGAGTTTGGTAGTAAGCGTTTCTATCAAAAAATCAATGAGAGAGTCAGGGTTGGAGGGGCCATCAGCAAGAAGGGAAGGAAAGAAAGGGGGGCCCTGGGAAGACGCCTTGGGGGTAAATTCCTGTCGGATAAAGTGGATAGTCCCAAAAGAATATGTCAACAGACATTGAACCTGACAATGCTCACAGAGAGGCAGGACCCCCAGAGATATCCGTGCGTAAGACGAGGGGGCCAACGAAGACGGGAAGTGTAGTCTTCCAACCTCGACATTGGTGACAAGAAGAAGGCCAGAAACCTATACTCAGTTTTAGAATGAAGTTTGTTATTTAGCAGGTCAGACCAGCGTTGTGCCAATTAAAGGTGGGGAGCAATGACTGCAAAAAGTCCTAAAGGAACACCCCCTAATGAAACTGGGAAAGGGCATGTACTGTTGACCGCCAGTAGTGTCTCCTGTTCATTTCCTTGTACGCAACATGACCAGGGGCCCAAAAAAACAATATCTTTTTGTTGCTAGAGATACGGGTAACCAAAGTTGGGTACGAAGAACTAGGGGGAAGGTGTATCAATTTTTTGGATAGCCTGTAAAGCACTAAGGAGTCTGAAACACCACAAATGGTATACAGGCATAGATCCCAAAATGGATAAGTGCCACAAGAATGGCATAAACCCCCCGAAAGTTTTTGCCGAGGGGAATAGATGCCCTGGCACAACGCTGTCCGGAAACACTGCTGCACCCGACGCCGCAGACGACTTTGAACCATTGGTACACTGCGATGTCATGGGAATGGGGCGGAAAGGGGCTAGAAAAAAAGCGAGAAGGCCAAAGGGAGGCGGGCTGCGCAAGGTAGAGGAATAGAACAGACACAGACAGCAGGAACTTCCCAAGGGGGTAGGGGAAAGGGAGACGTCACATGAACATATAGAGGTGGTAGTTTAAGGGGAAGACAGGAGTGAATGTAGACGAAGAGAAAAGGGACGAAGTAAACAGGGGCGACGGACAAATAAAGAGCGCCTACTAACATCTGTGACAATCCCATACATGGAAGGATTGTGGAGGTCATGGGAGCGAACATAATAGTGAATGCAATGTGCATCACGACGATCGGACAAGGATGGAATGTTCGCTTCTACTTAGAGGCTCTCAACCGGGGAAGAACGAAATGCACCAAGGCATAAACGCAATCCCTGGTGATGTACAGTCATCCCTCCGTTTTAGTGTATTTCAGTTTTCGTGCAGTTTTTTCAGGGAAATTTGACCTCTGTTTTCGTGTGATTCCCTCCATTTTCGTGCTTGGTCCGGAACCCTGTCCAGTGCCCAGCGCACATACAAAGCCCACAAGCCCGCCTCCCACGCACATTCTCAGGCAGTGTAGCATTGTTTCTGGTTGAGTGAACATTATCCTGCGAGTTCATACAAAACATTTCTTAACAATCCATTGTTTTTGGCCCTTGATTATTGTGTGTGACTGCTAAATAAGCCACCACGGGCCCAAAGATAGCTACTAGTGTCAGTCCTTTGGTAAAGAAAGTGAGGAACACCATAGAATTAAAGAAAGAAATCGTAGCAAAGTGGTGAGAGGCAGTGGTGATGAGAGGCAGTAGTGATGAGAGGCAGTGGTGGTGAGAGGCAGTGGTGGTGAGAGGCAGTGGTGATGAGAGGCAGTGGTGATGAGAGGCAGTGGTGATGAGAGGCAGTGGTGGTGAGAGGCAGTGGTGATGAGAGGCAATGGTGGTGAGAGGCAGTGGTGATGAGAGGCAATGGTGGTGAGAGGCAGTGGTGATGAGAGGCAGTGGTGCTTGTTTGTTGGTTGAGGCAGTGTTAGAGGCAGTGGTGATGAAAGGCAGTGGTGGTAAGAGGCAGTCTTAATGTAGAGTGAGAGGTGAGTAAACAAGATTAAATGAATAAACGAAAGAGAATGAGAGTGTAGAAGTTTCGGTAGTTTTGTCAAGAAACCAGTTGTTGTTGTTGCTGTTGCTGCTGTTGTTACCAGCCAGCCTGGACAGGAATGATTCCTGTTCACACCTTGAAGCGACTGGAAAGAAGCGGTGGTAGAGGCGGTGATGAGAGGCAGTGGTGGTGAGAGGCAGTGGTGGTGAGAGGCAGTGGTGGTGAGAGAGTGGTGGTGAGGCAGTGGTGGTGAGAGGCAGTGGTGGTGAGAGGCAGTGGTGGTGAGAGGCAGTGGTGGTGGTGAGAGGCAGTGGTGGTGGTGAGAGGCAGTGGTGGTGGTGAGAGGCAGTGGTGGTGAGAGGCAGTGGTGGTGAGAGGCAGTGGTGGTGAGAGGCAGTGGTGGTGAGAGGCAGTGGTGGTAAGAGGCAGTGGTGGTAAGAGGCAGTGGTGCTTGTTTGTTGGTTGAGGCAGTGTTAGAGGCAGTGGTGATGAAAGGCAGTGGTGGTAAGAGGCAGTCTTAATGTAGAGTGAGAGGTGAGTAAACAAGATTAAATGAATAAACGAGAGAGAATGAGAGTGTAGAAGTTTCGGTAGTTTTGTCAACAAACTAGTTGTTGTTGTTGCTGCTGCTGCTGTTGTTACCAGCCAGCCTGGACAGGAATGATTCCTGTTCACCTTGAATTATTATTATTATAAGCAAATAGAAGCGCTAAACCACAGGGGTTATACAGCTGTTCACCTTGAAGCGACTGGAAATAAGTGATCTAATGCAGTTAGCATTACAAACTCCGTTTTCTCTTATACTAATGCGTCTGAAGGAGGAAAGAATAGGAAGATGTTTTCATAGCTGGACCAAGTATGCCCGCCACCACATTCGTAATGAGACACATATTTTATTCATTCTAGAGTGTATATCACGTTTTTATGTTATTTATACTGTTTATTATGTCATATTAGATGAATTGTGATAGATAAATAAGCCGTAGAGCTGATATTAGTGTCAAATTGAAGCATTTTTTCCTGCCTCCCAACAATAAACTCGCCTCCCTCTCTCCTCTCCATCTTCCATACACCAACAAGAGTTGCCAATAAAAGTAAGTGTGATGTTAAATGTTCATTTATACATGTTATTAGTGCTTTATATTTATTTGTTATTCTTTTCTGTATGTAAATCTATATTTAATCTCTAAAAAAATATTTTTTGTTAATACTCCTGGGTGTCTGAAACGGATTAATTGAATTTCCATTATTTCTTATGGGGAAAATGGCTTCAGTTTTCGTGTGTTTCAGTTTTAGTGCATCCCTCAGGAACGGATTAAACACGAAAACCGAGGGATGACTGTATGGGATTAAGGCTAGAAAGAGAAGCAGGGGAGGCCGCCGAATATATCTGGTCACCATAATCGAGTTTCGATAAAATTTGGGCTGAATGCAGGCCGAGGAGAGTGCTACGATCAGCCTCCCACGAAAGATGTGCGAGGGTTTTTAGGAGGTTCAGGCGGCTATGACAAGTTGCCTTCAGAGAGGTAATGTGAGGTTTCCAGGACAATCGACGGTCAAACAGGAGGCCGAGAAACCTGACTGTATCACGTTCTGGGATACTGGAGGCGTATAGGTACAACGGATGATCAGAGACCACTGAACGTCTAGTAAACGTAATTTGATGAGTTTTGCCACTAGAAAATTTAAACCCGTGAGTGGTGGCCCAATCAGAAACTCGGTTGACGGCATGCTGGAGGGAAACTGCAATGAGGTGACAGTCAGCACCCGCACAAGCTATAGCAAAGTCATCCACATAAAGTGATGATGTTGGATGGGAGAACTAATGTCAGATTATTTTTAGCAAGGAGAAAGAGTGTTGTGCTCAGAACACAACCCTGGGGGACACCTTCAGCTTGGACAAAGTCCGGGGAAAGCTCATTACTAAGGCTTTCAGTTAAGAAAGCCTTAAGGAAAAATGGTAGATTGCCTCGGAGGCCTAAGGAGTGGGCCTGGGTCAAGATTTTATACTTCCAAGTTGTGTCATAAGCCTTCTCAAGATCGAAAAAGATGGCGATAACCGAGTGGTTATTGGCAAAGGCATTACGACTATACTATCCAAGCGCAGTAAGGGATCAATGGCAGAACGGCCCTTACGAAAGCCATATTGACTAGTGGAGAGACTACTGTGCATCTCTAAATACCACATCAAACGTCTATTAACTAGACATTCCATCACCTTGCAAACTGCACTGGTAAGAGCGATGGGACAGTAGTGGGAGGTATCATGTCCCGTAGTACCCGGTTTGCGAAAAGGGAGAACAAAGCAGACTTCTACAGTTGGGGAATAACTCCTTGCGACCATAAAAGATTAACCCTTAAACTGTCCACACGTAGATATACGTTCACCTGCGTACTGCACCGAATATTTTGAAAAAAAAAAAATCTTTTTAAATGAAGAGCGCATTTTTATAAACAGGAAAGGCTAAAAAAAAAAGTTTAGGGCCAGTACTTACCGAGATATAAGCCCGCCAATTTGGTGCTGGATGCTCACCTGACGGCAACATTAAGTCCTGCCGCTTGCAGAAGTATTGCCGATATACTTTTTTTTCTAGTTTTCATTTTAATTTATATAATTTTTATGTTCTGATAATTACAATTTACAATAGTTCCTGTGATTTCATAGCCAATCTTTGTTCTAACACTAATATTATGTACTAAAATAGTACTCAAATAGTCACAATCACACCAACAGTTGGACATTTTCGCCTATCTTGGTCATTTACTATTGTCTATAAATATATACAAAGTATTTATAGGTCCCAGCAATGTTTTAGACATCCAGGAGTATATATTTAACTCCTTGAAGAATGGTGTTATGACAATTGCCAGATAACTACTGATAAGGCAGTGACATTGATGAATGAATGTGTGCAGGGAACCCTCGCTCTTTCACTCTGTATCTATCTATCTGTGTCTGTCTGTCTATCTATCTATATATCTATCTATCTGTATCTGTCTGAATCTGTTTGTCTGTATTTGTCTGTATCTCTGTCTAGCTCTGCTTATCTGTCTTTCTGTCTGCCTGGAATATATGAAACTCCTTGAAGAATGGTGTTGACAAGTGTCAGATAACTCTTGACAGCCCAGTGACATTTGATAAATGTCAGCAGTGCTGGAGGGAACCCTCCCTTTTTCAATGTCTATCTGTCTCTGTCTATCTGTCTGTCTGTATCTGTCTGTCTGTCTGTATCTGTCTGTCTGCCTGTATCTGTCTGTCTGCCTGTATCTATCTGTCTGTTTGTCTAACTCTGCTTATTTCTGTCTAACTCTACTTATCTGTCTTTCTGTCTGCCTGTGTGTGTGTCTTTCCGTCTGCTTGTCTCAGTCTCAGAGTGCGGCTCGTAAGCCAACAGGTATTATACACGATGCAGAAGTGACGATGCATATTACTTGCCAGTCATGCCTTATATCTACAAGCATTGTATAGCACTTTGCCTGGAATTTTGGGTTATCCTAGGTAATTTACACTATGCATAATAACTGTACTTATGTGTACATGATAGAGAGAGAGCCAGAGACAGCCAGAGACAGCCAAAGCCAGCCAGCCTGCCGAATACATAAGAACATAAGAAAGAAGGAACACTGCAGCAGGCCTACTGGCCCATGCAAGGCAGGTCCATGTCACCCCCCTGCTTAGACCAATGACCCACCTAGTCAGGTCACATCCTCTGAAGGAAGGAGCATGGGCATCAGACCTAGTAGCACAAGCTAGTCAGGTCCAACTCACACCCACCACAGCCACTCATGTATTTATCTAACCTATTTTTACTTTCCTCTTATAAGGGGAGTGTTAATGCAACATGACATCAGTGAATCCCTGGTGTTTGCCACAGTATTTGCTCTAGCTGGCACTCAATTGAACTGGTGCTCCCACAAGGTACTAAGTGGTCCCAGATTTTTTTAATACTGCGCACATTGAGGGCGCAGATCCATTCTCTCATGTCTAGGCGACTCAGGCCTATCGCACTAAATTTGAAGGAATGAAAAATAAAACGTAGAACTACATTCGGGGCAGTACGCACGTGAACGTATATCTACGTGTGGACAGTTTAAGGGTTAAAGAGTCGTAAGAGGACAGTAAGAGCAGACTGATGTAAATGCTGTAGCATACAAATATGTATGCCGTCTGGCCCAGCTGCCGATGATCAGCAAGCAGAGTGTGTTGCCTCCAGTTCTTGAAGGGTAAAAGGCACATTATAAGATTCTTCCCTGAGAGAAGAAAAATCTAAGGGCTTTAACTCGCTGGCAGACTAAGAAGAAAGGAACGAGGGGCATAGATGGAGCCCCTGAGAAATGCGGACCAGATGATTACCAATTTCAGTGACAACGGCATAAGGGTGTGCTATATCGACACCGGCAACCTGAAGAACAGGGGCCGGGTCGGAGGAGAATTTACCACTCAATTTCCGCACTTTCTTCCAGACTGCACTCATTGAGGAAGCCGAAGTGACAGTAGAAACATAATCTCGCCAGCAAGTGCGTTTAGCGTCACGTATGACACGGTGAGCAATTGCTCTCTTCTGCTTAAAATCAAGAAATCTCTCTGTGGTTCTGTTATACCAATACCTGCCCCATGCAGAGCGTTTCAAACGTACTGCCCAAGCACAAGCAGGAGACCACCAAGGCACGCACTTCTGAGAATGCTTGCCCGAGGTTTGGGGGATAGAATGTGAAGCTGCCGTCACGATGGAGGACGAAAAGAGATGTAAAACCTCGTCAATGGAGGACGAGGAAGGAACATCATGAAAGGCAGTAAGATGTGCGTGAAGGTCCCATTTCGCCCGGTCAAATTGCCAGTGTGGGCTACGAGGAGGTGGAGAATACGAAGGGGACCTAAGGATGATTAGGAAATGATCGCTATCATGCAAGTCCGTGATTACAGACCAGGTGAAGTCAAGGACAGTTGATGAAGAGCAGCTGGAAAGATCGATGCAAGACAAAGAATGAGTTCGAGGATCAAAATGGGTAGGAGTACCCGTATTTAAAACATGGAGGGGGAGAGAAGCAAGAAATGCCTCCAACTGAATGCCACGGGAGTCACAGTGCGACCCTCCCCAAAGAAAATTGTGTGCGTTAAAATCGCCAAGTAATAGAAGGGGTGGCGGCAAGGAAGAAACCAGAAAATCAATATCTGGGATAGATAATGCTCGCGAAGGGGAGAGATATAAAGAACAGAGTGTATACCACTTATTCAAGTGGATACGGGCTGCGGTGTAATGTAGAGAAGAATGAACATAGAGGTGATGGTATGGAACACCAGTGCGTATAAGAAGAGCACTTTCGTTAAAGGTTCCATCGGAAAAAGGATCCGATGAATACAACAAATCATAGCCTGAAAAGGGCCAGATAACAGAGGATTGCAATTTGGGTTCTTGCAAACAGACACCAACAGGGGAAAACTGGGAGAGTAACACCTGAAGCTCACCCCGGTTACCCCTGAGGCCTCGGATATTCCACTGCAAATACGCCATGATGTATGGAGAGAAAGATATAAGTCAAAGTTAGAGGTATCTATGGACTAGGGTTAGAAAAGTCCATGTGTGGAGGCAGCGGAAAACTTGTAATCAAAGAAGGAGTGGGACGCTGTGAAGGAAGGAGGGGGGTAGACGGAGAAGAGAGGAGGAGGAGGAACCGGAGGTGGAGTGGTGTCCATCAACGGTTCAGTCTCTGCAATAAATCCTGCAATAGCCTCCAGCATTTCGGGAGTCATAGATGCAGGATGTGGGACCACATTAGAGATGAAAGGAGGAGGAGTGTGAGCGACAATCTGGGAGACCATAGACGGTACAAAAGTAGAGGGCGTGGGGATGGAAGAGGAGACTGTCGAAGGGGCTTGGGGGGGAAAGGAGTGGAAGCGGCCTGGGGAGGGGCAGTCAAGGAAGTGACGTGGAAGGGGACAGGGGATGAAGACATTGAACGAGGAGGATGAACCTCCACACACGTTACAGAACTAGTCGGAGGTGAAGAACCCGGCAATGGGGATTTTTTGTCGGACTTATGAGAAGAAGGGGGGCGTTTAGGTGAACGAGGGCGTGTAGACACAGAACTATGCAAGTGAGTAGAGGAAGGGGTGTGGACAGTATGAGATGCCGAGGTAGGGACCTCGGAGCCAAGAACAGCAAAAGGATTCGAGACGGGTGACTGAGGATGGGGCGACCACAGAGGAAGCCGGGGAAGTTGGGACCCCACAAGTAGGGGGACGTTTAGCTATGCGAGAATAGGAAATATGGGGAAGTCTCCCTTGAAAGCGTAGATGAGAGATGGCCATAGCATATGAGAAGCCTTCCGCCTCTTTGAGACAACGGATTTCCCGCTCATTCAGGTAAACCTGACAATGGCGAGAGTACGATGGATGTGCCTCATGACAGTTAAGGCAAGAGGGAGATAGATTACAAGAAGGACTGGCATGGTTGTCAGCACCACAGACTGGGCATTTGGCCATGGACCTCCAATATTTCGCTGGATGACCAAAACGCCAGCAGTTTCTACACTGTTGTGGTGTAGGGGTCACCTTTCAAACTTGTAAACGTTGACCTGCAATGTAAACCGAAGGTGGAAGTTCACGGCTGTCAAATGTTAAACGAGCTATATTGCAAGGACAACGTCTTCACTTATTGGCAGGGAGAACAAAAGTGTCAACTTTAAGGATAGGGAGTTCTTGGAGCTCAAGCTGCTCCAAAATGTCATCACCACATGTCTGGAAATTCCGTTGGACAATGGTGTGGGGTAAAATGACAGTACCACTACAAGAATTGAGAGAATGATGCTTGTCAATAGTGATAGGAATAGTATCTATGGTCGTAAGGAGGGAAAGATCGCGAGCCTGGCCAGCATTCTGGACCGTGATGATGCGAGTGCCGCTCTTGAGAGCGTGAAATGAGATATCTTTACCTACATGGCATAGGAGAGCTTTACCTATCGGAAAGATAGGTACGTATTAGGAGAGGTCGGTCGTAGAGTAAAAAAATCTTTGTCCATTGAGTAGTGTGAAACAGAGCCTTTAACCCATTAACTGTCCAAACGTATATATAATTTTATCCGCTAGCGCTCCGAACTTATATATACGTTTTTTTTACATGCTTTCTTATGGGGAAAATCAAGGTCGGAGCGCTAGCGTTAAAAACGTATATACGTTTGGACAGTAAATGGGTTAAGGGGTGTGTGTGATGAGCTGGTCGTTTGAGATGAATGAGCAGGAAGTGTCAAGTCGTCATGTAAGGGTCTTGGTCGTTTGGATGAGGAACCGGAGGCGGTCCGACGTGTGAAGGGCGGGCAATTCGAAAATTGCTGCACCGTTAAGAACATAAGAAAGGAGGAACACTGCAGCAGGCCTGTTGGCCCATACTAGGCAGGTCCTTCACAATCTGTCCCACTAACAGAATATTTGCTCAACCCAATTTTCAATACTACCCAAGAAATAAGCTTTGACAATTCTACCCACTCATGCGCGAGTCCCACTCAAATCCAACCCCTCTCACTCATGAATTTATCCAACCTAAATTTGAAACTACCCAAGATCCTAGCTTCAATAACCCTACTAGGCAGACTGTTCCACTCATCAACTACCCTATTTCCAAACCAATACTTTCCTATATCCTTTCTAAATCTAAACTTATCTAACTTGAATCCATTATTGCGGGTTCTCTCTTGGAGAGACATCCTCAAGACCTTATTTATATCCCCTTTGTTAATACCCATTTTCCACTTGTATACCTCGATCATGTCTCCCTCATTCTACGTCTTACAAGTGAATGTAATTTAAGGGTCTTCAATCTTTCTTCGTAAGGAAGATTTCTAATCCTATGTATTAATTTAGTCATTCTACGCTGAATGTTTTCTAACGAATTTATGTCCATTCTGTAATATGGAGACCAAAACTGAGCTGCGTAATCTAGGTGAGGCCAGAGAATAGCGAAGGTCAGATGTATCGAAAGGGCCAGTCGGAACCCGGTACCTGAAGCAGGTGACGAACCGGCACCAGCAAGAGGTACAGAGGTATTAGAGTTGTCCGAAGAGTTGTCCATTAACGAGGTAGGGTCAGAACTAGGTGCGGCAATAGGTTCACGGATTAGGGCATCCATGGTTAGGTTACTTTTCTTTTTGTTTTTAGGAAAAAAAAAGAAAAAAAAAAGAAAAGAATAAAAAAAGGAGGGAACGTGGAGGAATAGCTCCTAGGAGAAATGAAAGGGGCGTAAATCCTCTCCGCACCCAAGAGGACCTCAACACCGCAAGTAGTGCAGATGCTGCATGGAACCAGTGCCATACCCTACCCTTCATGCCAGTAAACCAGCAATCCGGGATAGCAACCTCACATCCACCGAGCGACCTCGGCAGACAAAGAGATATCCGCCATATCGGCCGGATATCCGCCACAAAGCATACTGCCTTCAGCCACCACCCCCGGAATCCGAAAGATGGCCTCCAGAGATACACCCGTCGCCCGACAGATACCCAAGGCCACCCCAGGAGACCAGAGAGGGATCGGGACATCCCCAGGCGATCCAGATTCCACGGCAAACTACACCACCGCCAAGGACCTCAACGGAATGGGATGGACCACGATACCCTTCCCCCTACCTAGGAACTAGAATGCCTGTGGAGAGAAGCTCCCAGGGTAAAAATGGGAAGGAAATAAGGGATTGATGAGGAGGAAAGGGAGGATGGAGGAGATGGGATAGGGGAGGGGGATTGGGGGGTAATTAGGTTCGGTCTGAGGAAGAAGACCAAAAGGTCTAATTCCTCAGACCAAGAGCCTCTTGACCACACCAAGGAGCCCCCCTTGAAGAGGCTCAACCCTTATACAGACTGAGTTAAGGTTGGCTGGTAAAACCTTACCTTGTTCAGTTCATACCGTCCACTAGTCTAGGAAGGGTCTAGTGGAGAATCTGGCTTCAAGTAACCCTACTCTGCCCCAGCAGTTCCCAGGAATTATTGGAAGCCCTTGAATAGGGCATATCTCTGTCTGAGAAGGCAATTGAGAAACTCTTGAGGAAAATAAGAATACAGTGGACCCCCGCTAATCGAACGACTCGGCATGTGAACAAATCATCATTAGAACAAGAAAATTGATATCGTCATGCGAACAAAATATCGCGAGTCGAACGAATGCGTCCGTGACCTGTCCGCCCAGGCGCTTGGGTGCCTCACCGCGCAGGCATGGAGAGCCAGTCCCGCGTTGTTTACACTCGAGAGAACAATACCCTGCACGCTCCTCCAGACATTTCACAATTATAATTTTTGGAGTTTGTTCATTAAGTGCGACTGTGAAATAAGCTACCATGGGTCCCAAGAACGTTCCTAGTGGTACCCCTGGTATGAAGAAAGTGAGAAACACCGTAGACACGAAGAAGGAAATAATACAAAAATACGAGAGTGGTGTGCGAATGTGTGAGCTTGCCAGGATGTATGGCAAAAACAGGTCAACTATCGCTTCTATCCTGCTTAAGAAGGAACAAATTAAGGAAGCTGATGTTGCAAAAGTGTTACTGTGCGAGCCAAAATAGACCACAAATAATCAAAGAGATTGAGAAGTTGTTGCTGGTGTGGATCAAGGATAAAGAGTTGGTGGGTGATAGTGTGTCAGAGTCAATCATTTGTGAAAAGGCAAGGAAGTTGCATGCCGATCTTGCAAAGAAAATGCCTGAAACCAGTGTTGATTGTAATGGTAGTGAATTTAAAGCTAGCAAAGGCTGGTTTGAGAGATTTAAAAATCGTAGTGGCATACATAATGTGGTAAGGCATGGTGAGACTGCCAGTTCAGACAAACGTGCAGCTGAAAAATTCATAAACGAGTTTCAGGACTACATAAAGACTGAAAAATTGAAACCTGAACAAGTGTTCAATTGTGACGAAACAGGCCTGTTTTGGAAGAAAATGCCCAACAGGACCTACATTACTCAGGAGGAAAAGGCACTGCCAGGACACAAGCCTATGAAAGACAGGCTAACTCTCATGATGTGTAGTAATGCTAGTGAGGATTTTAAATTGAAGCCTTTACTAGTTTATCACTCAGAAAATCCCAGTGTTCAAGAAACACAATGTCGTCAAAAATAGATTGTGTCTCTTGTGGAGATCTAGTCAGAATGCATGGGTCACAAAGGAACTTTTCAGTGACTGGATCCATGAAGTGTTTGGCCCCAGTGTGAAAAAATACCTACAGGAAAAGGGTTTGGACAAAAAGTGCCTCCTGTTACTGGACAATGCTCCTTCACATCCTCAAAACATGGAAGACCTACTGTGTGAAGACTTCAGATTTATAAAACTGAAGTTCTTGCCTCCTAACACCACTCCTCTCCTCCAGCCCATGGACCAGCAGGTCATCTGTAACTTCAAAAAACTCTACACAAAAGCAGTGTTTGAAAAGTGCTTTGAAATTACCTCGGAAAGTGAATTGACCCTTAAGAGTTTTCTGGAAGTATCACTTCAATATCTACAGGTGCATAGGCCTTATAGGTAAGGCTTGGGAGGGAGTGACTTCCAGGACGTTGAACTCTGCTTGGAGACCATTGTGGCCAGGTTGTGTCCAACAGAGGGATTTTGAAGGGTTTGAGGCTGACCCTGACCCTGCCGACCCTGTGCCTGTTGTGGACTCTATTGTGGAATTGGGCAAATCCCTGGGGTTGGAGGTGAGTGGCGAGGATGTGGAAGAGTTAGTGCAGGGCCACAGGGTAGAGCTAACAACTGAAGAGCTGCAACAGCTGGAAATGGAAGAGCATAAGACCAGATTTGAGGCTATTGATTCACAGGAGGAGGAGGAGGAAGAGGGACTGAAGAAGGTGCCTTCTTCAGAGATTAAGATGTGTACAATGTGGAATAGGTTGCAAAGTTTTGTTGAAAAATACCACCCTGAGCAAGCTCAAACAAGCCATAACAGCAGCGTGTTCAGTGACGAAAAAATGTCCTACTTCAGGAACATGTTAAAGAGGCGCCAGAAACAGAGGACTGTGGACAGTTATTTTGTTAAAATGTCCAGTGACTCTCAAGCTGGTCCTAGTGGGATTAAAAGACAAAGAAGAGAAGTAACCCCAGATAGGGCTTTGATACCTGAAGTCCTTTTGGAGGGGATTCCCCTTCCAAACAATAACCCCAACCTCCCTCACTCCTCCTCCCTATCTTCCATATGCCATCAACAATCTTCAATAAAGGTAAGTAAAAATACATGCATTTATTTACTAAGACTTTTAGTAGTAGTATGTAATTCTTTTGTGTATGTAGAAGCTTAATTTTATTAAAATATATTATTTTTTAATATTTTTGGGTTTCTGGAACGGATTAATTGTATTTCCATTATTTCTTATGGGAAATATTAAATCGAGTTTCGAACATTTCACGTTAAGAACAAGCTCCTGGAACGAATTAAGTTCAAATAGCGAGGGTCCACTGTAAATGAACGAGTCTAAGTGATATGCCATTTATAGACTTTGATCTAGAAACGGAATTACAGTGAACCCTCGATTAGCGGCCGTTCCTGTTAGTGGCCGGTTTTACAGCTCCCGGTCAGCAGCCGTATGGGACGCGTCAGCCCGCCGGGTGGTGCCGCTTGCGCTTCAGTTTGGCTGTGTCTTTCGGTGCGTAAGGAAGCTTCTGCTCATTCATCCAGACATTTCGCTTGTTTTCCTTTGTTTTTTGCCAGTGCAACTGCGAATTAAGTAACCATGGCTCCCAAGAAAGTTCCTAGTAAAGTTCCTGTGGCAAAGAGAGTGAGAAACACGATGGAATTTAAGAGAGAAGTGATTGAGAAATATGAGTGGTATGCGGGTGCTGGAACTTGCCAGGATGTTTGGGAAAAACAAATCAACAATTACAACCATCCTGTCAAAGAAAGAACAGATCAAGGAGGCTGATGTTGCCAAAGGAGTAAATGTGCTTACGAAACAAAGGTCACCAATAATGGAACAAATGGAAAAGTTATTATTATTGTGGATTAAAGAAAAACAAATAGTGGGAGACAGTGTAGTGGAGTCTGTTATTTGTGAGAAGGCAAGGCATTTGCATTAAGATCTTGTGAAGAAAACTCCTGGAACAAGTGCTGCTGGTAGTGAATTTAGGGCCAGCAATGGCTGGTTTGAGAGATTTAAGAGGCGTAGTGGCATACATAGTGTTGTAAGGCATGGTGAGGCTGCAAGTTCAGACAAACATTCTGCTGAAAAGTTTGTGCAGGAATTTCAGGACTACATAAAGAGTGAAAATCTGAAACCCCAACAAGTGTTTAACTGTGACGAAACAGGCCTGTTCTGAAAAAAAAATGCCCAACAGGACCTACATCACGCAGGAGGAAAAGACACTGCCAGGACACAAGCCTATGAAAGACAGGCTAACTCTCATGTTTGAAATTAAGACACATGTGCAACATCTGGGTATCTTTATAGTAGATGTTTTGCCATTCAGTGGCTTTATCAATACAAAATCCTAGGACATAATATGAAGAGAGTACAACTTGTCAGACACAGCAACATCATGGAGTCTTGATTCTGAGGACATGCACATAACCACCTTCACGGCTACGACTACTACTACAACTAACCCATCTCTTTGGGTATGACCTACTTCCACTGGCGAATCCTGCCTACCAGTGACTGCCCTCGTCTGCTACCTGTCCCTTTCAGCTGTCGCCTATTTAAGGTCAAGCTTCCCAACCTGCTCTTCATAATCTCCAGACCTACGGTGCTGAATACACCAACTCCAAGGCCGAGGGACTGATTACCTCATCTTTTGTATATAGTTCTACTCTCTTCATATGTGCTAGGATTTTGTATTGATAAAGCCACTGGATGGCGAAACGTCTACTATAAAGATACCCAGATGTTGCACATGTGTCTTAATTTCATATTGTCGGTATTGTATACCATTCTTGTATAACTCTCATGTTGTGTAGCAATGCAAGTGGGGATTTCAAAGTGAAGCCTTTACTCGTGTATCACTCTGAAACTCCCAGTGTGTTCAAGAAACACAATGTTCACAAGAAAAGATTGTGTGTGATGTGGAAATCAAATCAAAATGCATGGGTCACAAGGTCAATTTTCAAAGATTGGGTTGATGATGTGCTTGGCCCAAGTGTGAAAAAATACCTTCAGGATAACAATTTGAGACTCAAGTGCCTCCTGGTACTGGACAATGCTCCTGCACATCCTCCAGATTTGGAAGACCAAATGTCTAGGGACTTCAAATTTATAAAAGTGAAGTTCTTGCCTCCTAACACCACTCCTCTTCTCCAGCCCATGGACCAGTAGGTCATTTCTAACTTCAAGAAACTGTACACCAAAGCAGTGTTTCAGAAGTGCTTTGAAATGACCTCGGACACTGAATTGACCCTTAGAGAGTTTTGGAAGAATCACTTCAATATCTACAACTGCATAGGCCTTATAGGTAAAGCTTGGGAGGGAGTGACTTCCAGGACTTTGAACTCTGCTTGGAGACCACTGTGGCCGGATTGTGTTGATAAGAGGGATTTTGAAGGATTTGCAGCTGACGACCCTGTTGTGGAAGATATTGTGACATTGGGGAACAGCCTGGGGTTGGAGGTGAGTGGTGAGGATGTGGAAGAGTTGGTGGAGAACCACAGTGTAGAGCTAACCACTGAAGAGCTGCAACAACTGGAAGTGGAACTTCATCAGACCAAAGTTCAGGCAATTGCTTCAGAAAAGGAGGAGGAAAAGGAAGAGAAGGAGGTGCCTTCTGCAGAGATTAAGGAAATTTGTTCTATGTGGACTAATGTGCAGACATTTGTTGAAAAAAACACCATCCTGACCAAGCTGAAACAAGCCATATCTGTAAGTTTAGTGACAAAACCTTGTCCCACTTCAGGGAAATGTTAAAGAGGCGCCAGAAACAGAGCACTCTGGACAGTTATTTTGTGCAACAAGGTTCTAGTGACTCAAGCTGGTCCTAGTGGAATTAAAAGACTAAGAAGGGAAGTAACACCAGAAAGGGACTTGTTACCTGTAGTCCTTTTGGAGGGGGATTCCCCTTCCAAAAACTAACTCCTCCCTATTTCCTCCTCCCTATCTTCCAGAACCCAGCATTAGTCTTCAATAAAGGTATGTAATACTGATTTAATTGTTAAAAAAAAAAAAAAAATTGTGAATATTTTTGTCTGGAACGGATTAATTGTATTTACATTAATTCTTATGGGGAATATTAATTCGGTTAAAGGCCATTTCGGTTAAAGGCCTAGCTCCTGGAACGGATTACGGCCGCTAACCGAGGGTCCACTGTATTGTAGAATGATCCTCGAGAAAGAACTATTATTTGCTTCAGTGGCGTTACGGCTTGTAAAAATGCACGTGTCTGTACATATACATACATATACCATTTGACTCATTGTGAAAGAGTCTAGTAATTCTCTGTCTAGAGCTGTTTGTGAATATTTAACTTATTATAGTGATGTGATAATAAGGCTAATGATATATGTTTTACTCTTAGTGTTTACGATATGAGAAGTGATTATTAATGCTGTTAATAAAACCAACAGAAACTAGAAAGATTCCTTTTTCCTCTACAAGTGAGCCCTGCTTCTTGTAACAAATTCTTTTCATGAATTTGTTACAAGAAGCACTATAACCAAGTGATTTACAGGCTATGCCTGTAACACCACCTAACACCACTCCTCTCCTCCAGTCCATGGACCAGCAGGTCATTTCTAACTTCAAAAAACTCTACACAAAAGCAGTAATTGAAAAGTGCTTTGAAGTGACCTCAGACACTGAGTTGACCATAACAGAGTTCTGGAGGAAGAATCACCTCAATATCTACAACTCCATAGGCCTTATAGATAAGGCTTGGAAGGGAGTGACTTCCAGGACTTTGAACTCTGCTTGGAGACAATTGTGGCCAGGTTGTGGCTAAGAGAGGGATTTTGAAGGGTTTGAGGATGACCCTGACGACCCTCTGCCTGTTGTGGAAGGTATTGTGGCATTGGGCAACTCCCTGGGTTGGAGGTGAGTGGCGAGGATGTGGAAGAGTTGGTGGATGACCACAATGAAGAGCTAACCACTGAAGAGCTGGAACTGGAACAGCATCAGACCAGAGTTCAGGAACTTGCTTCACAGGAGGAGGAAGAGGGAGTAGATGAGGTGCCTTCTTCAGAGATTAAGGAAATTTGTACAATGTGAAATAAAGTGCAGGCATTTGCTGAAAAATATCCCCCTGAGCAAGCTAAAACAAGCCATATCTGCAACATGTTCAGTGACAAAACAATGTCCCAATTTGGAAACAAATGGTATAAAATACAGACACAATGGAAAAATAAACACATAAGCAGTATAATGTGATCCTTTATTGACAACGTTTTGCCCACGCAGTGGGCTTTATTGAGTCACAAACAGATCTGTTTGTGACTCGATAAAGCCCACTGCGTGGGCGAAACGTTGTCAATAAAGGATCACATTATACTGCCTATGTGTTTATTTTTCCAATGTCCCAATTTAGGGACATCTTAAAAAGGCGCCAGAAACAGAGGACTCTGGATAGTTATTTTATGAGACAGGGGTCCAGTGACTCTCTAGCTGGTCCTAGTGGCATTAAAAGACAAAGAAGGGAAGTAACCCCATAGAGGGACGTGTTACCTGAAGTCCTTATGGAGGGGGATTCCCCTTCCAAACACTAAGCCCTCCCTCCCTCCCTCACTCCTCCTCCCTATCTTCCAGATGCCATCAACAATCTTCAATAAAGTAAAAATGTTATTTTATGTGTTTATTTAAATGTTCATTTAAATGTTTGCATTTATTTATTAATAACTGTACTATGTATAATTGTTTTCTGTATGTAAAACTATAGTTAATCTTTAAAAAAAAAAAATTTTTGTGAATATTTTTGGGTTTCTGGAACGGATTAATTGTATTTACATTATGTATTTCTTATGGGAAATATTGCTTTGAGTTTCGAACTTTTCAAGTTTAGAACTAGCTCCTGGAACGGATTAAGTTCTAAACTCGGGGTTCCACTGTATGTGTAAAGATCCTAGGATAACCCAAAAAAGTCAAGTGACTTATTTCCAATGGGGTCTTTGTATCTGTAACATATAGTACCCTGTACCATATGGTCAGTAGGTGGTGGTGGTGGTGCCACGAGCATGCAGCATGCAAGCGTGCAGCATGCTGTACCAGCCCAGACTGGGAGTGAGTCCAGGACCCAAGCCACTGACTAAGCAGATCCAGGACAAGTGCATTGTCATCCACCGATGGAAGGAGACGACTGTGGTTGAAATGTATTTGTTTTTTGCAACAATAATGCTTATGCCTCATGTCTATAAGCATAATATAAAATCATACTGGTCCACAGATGAGTAAGACACCACTGTGCATGACACCTTCTTTCAAAGACTTTCACAGACTGTAGCAGTTCTAGGAACATGTCCAGTGACTGTACATATGTAAATATATAATAGAACATTACTAATATACAACATTTTTGCATGTTTTTTGTTGTAAACAGTAAGTGTAAACAAAATAATAATGAAAATATTAGTGCGGTTATTCTGTTGAATACAACAAGTATACATATATACATTATGCATTATATTGGTCTCAAGCCACAAACATTACTGGAAAAAAAAATTAGAAAAGAAAAAAGGAACAAAGCAGTAAAATAAAAAAATGTAACTTTTCAGAAGTCGCCGATGTTGCTGCCACCCGGTCATTGAGGGTCAACTTCCGCCTCTATATCTTGGAAAGTACTGATCGGTATTTTTTGTTTTTTTTTGTTTTATTACCTATAGAAAACCTAGGTAGTAGGTTGGTAGACAGCAACCGCCCAGGGAGGTACTACCGTCCTGCCAAGTGAGTGTAAAACGAAAGCCTGTAATTGTTTTACATGATGGTAGGATTGCTGGTGTCTTTTTTCTGTCTCATAAACATGCAAGATTTCAGGTACATCTTGCTACTTCTACTTACACTTAGGTCACACTACACATTCATGTACAAGCATATATATACACACCCCTCTGGGTTTTCTTCTATTTTCTTACTAGTTCTTGTTCTTATTTCCTCTTATCTCCATGGGGAAGTGGAACAGAATTCTTCCTCCGTAAGCCATGCGTGTCGTAAGAGGCGACTAAAATGCCGGGAGCAAGGGGCTAGTAACCCCTTCACCTGTATTTATTACTAAATGTAAAAGGAGAAACTTTCGTTTTTCCTTTTGGGCCACCCCGCTTCGGTGGGAAACGGTCGACGTGTTGAAAGAAAGAAAGACCTATAGAAAAATATTATCTTTAATTCTGTAAGAATTTTTTTTTTTTTTTAAATTCTTGGACCCTGGCTGTCACTGAGATTTGGCCTCTGGACCCTGAAAGAGTTAATGAAAGTAAAGTTAAAAAAAAAAAAACTTTTTGTTTTTCTTTTTGGGCCACCCTGCTTCAGTGAGATACAGCCAGTTAGTTGAATAATGATGATGTCGTAGAGGCAGCAAATTAATTTCTATAAAATGTTAAAGTGGAAACAAGCACTAAATCTATTCCACAGTATGTTCAGTGTGATAATTGCTACATGATGTGTGACACTAATTTTAATACATTTTAATTCAGTTCAGTTCAGATGTTTGTGCACTTCTGGAAAGACTACTACGTATTGAATGAATGATTGTGAATGTTTCCTTTTTTTATGTAACTGTACCTTGGAGGAAGATGGCCAGTGAGGAATAAAACAATTCATATAATCTGAAAGATATTTAATGAGCTATTTATCACTAATCTGTGCATTTTTTATAAGCTTTGGAAATTTCAATTCCGAGGCAGTTTAGGTAAATGGAAAACGTATCAGTGTGGGTCATTCACATTGATAATACAGAATCAATACTAAGTATACAGAAAGAAAGAAAACACAACAAACAGATGGAAATATACTTAAAGATTTATTGGTCAATAAAACCAGCATACCTGAAACAATGCAGGAATGTCTGTTGTTGGTTGTTCAGGTGTATCAACTGCAATCATGTCTCCCTCAGGTCCCTCGATCACTGCGGTAGCTTCCACACCTTCCCCCTCACAACCAACCATACCAACAGCACCACACACTGCTTCATTAGCATTGGCATCATCCTGAAAGTGATGATACATTTTATTCCTCACTAGGAACTAATGTAATGCTCCACATGGGTTAGCAATTATTTTCACTTCACAAGGAAGCAAATTTTCTGTATGAAAGAGCAGGTGGCAAGAATGAAATGTGATAAAATGCCAGCAGCTGTGAGAGAATGGTAATTGCCTAAAACAAATACAAATGTTAAGATTACATACCAAAGTTTGTGCCAAGTCGTTTATTTCTCTTACAAAGTGGTTTATTTTGAGACTCTGTGACCGCGGGTTCGAACCCCACCCGTGGTATGGTTTGGTACATCAAGAAGTTATAAATGGAATGTACAATAACTGATACACAATATCAGAGTACATTATTTTTTTCTTTTTAACAACTGCCATCTCTTACCAAGGAAGGACAACCTTAACAAAAAAATGCATTCACCATCATTCGTTCTATCACTGTCTTTCCAGAAGTGTACTGACATCACAATTCAGAGTACAGGCACTGCTCTTCCCACCTCGAGGACTCAAGTCTGGCTAACCAGTTTCCTCTGAATCCCTTCATAAAGATACCTTACTCACACTCCAACAGAATGTCCATTAAAAATCACTTGTCTCCATTCACTCCTAACGCACTCACAAAAGCCTGCTGATTGCTCAAGCCCCTAAATCTCAAAGCCTCTTTTGCCCCCACCCTCCAACCATTCCTGGGAAGACCCCTGACCCTCCTACCTGCCACTCCAGATACATTATATATATATATATATATATATCCTAGGTAGTAGGTTGGTAAACAGCAATCGCCCAGGGAGGTATACTACCATCCTGCCAAGTGAGTGTAAGACTAAAGCCTGTAATTGTTTTACATGATGGTAGGATTGCTGGTGTCTTTTTTCTGTCTCATAAACATGCAAGATTTCAGGTACATCTTGCTACTTCTACTTACACTTAGGTCAAACTACACATTCATGTACAAGCATATATATACACACCCCTCTGGGTTTTCTTCTATTTTCTTACTAGTTCTTGTTCTTATTTCCTCTTATCTCCATGGGGAAGTGGAACAGAATTCTTCCTCCGTAAGCCATGCGTGTCGTAAGAGGCGCCTAAAATGCCTGGAGCAAGGGGCTAGTAACCCCTTCTCCTGAATAAATTACTAAATGTAAAAGGACAAACTTTCGTTTTTCCTTTTGGGCCACCCTGCCTCGGTGGGAAACGGCTGACGTGTTGAAAGAAGAAAGAATATATATATATATACATACAGCCTCTCCTCATTTAACGACAGAGTTACATTCCTAAGACCACGTTGGTAAACAAATTCGGCACTAAGCAAGAAGCATACTATAATGGTAGTGGGTTTGTGTCAACCATCTTTGATATTTTATTTTCAACTTTGCACCATTTATAACATTTTTAGTATACATGTATTTTTAAATGTTTATACAGTAGTGTACAGTGGGCCCTCGGTTTTCGTGCACCTCCAAACTCGAACAATTATGTAAGTGTATTTTCGTAAGTGCTTTTGTAAGTGTACTTTTGGGGGGTCTGAAATGACTAATCTAATTTACATTTGTCCTTATGGGAACAAATTCGTTTGGTAACGGCACTCAAACAGCATTCTGGAAAGAATTTTCAACGAAAACCGAGGGTCCACTGTACTGTATACTGTAATAAATAGAATAAGGAAATCAGCTCTAATATACAGTGGTACCCTCGTACATAATTCGTTCCAGAAGGCTGTTCGAGTGCCGTTACCAAACGAATTTGTTCCCAGAAGGAATAATGTAAATTAGATTAGTCCACTTCAGACCACGAAAAATACACTTACAAAAGTACTTACAATAATACACTTGCATAACTGTTCGAGTTGGGAGCTGTACGAAACTCGGGATACCACTGTACATTATTTAGGTATGCATACTGGTCAGAGAGCCCATCGTAAGTCCGAGTCATCGGTAAATGAGTACGTCGCTAAGTGAGGAGAGGCTGTATACACTTTACATCATCTTATCCCTCTCCATCCTCTCTACATGCCCAAACTACCTGAACAACCACTCCTCAGCCCTTGGACTTATAACCTTGGTTACCCCACATGATTTCTACACACTGATTTCTCTGCAACCACCCAGGGAGGTACTACCGTCCTGCCAAGTGAGTGTAAAACGAAAGCCTGTATTTGTTTTACATGATGGTAGGATTGCTGGTGTCTTTTTTCTGTCTCATAAACATGCAAGATTTCAGGTATGTCTTGTTACTTCTATGTACTTACACTTAGGTCACACTACACATTCATGTACAAGCATATATATATATATATATATATATATATATATATATATATATATATATATATATATATATATATATATATATACGTACACCCCTCTGGGTTTTCTTCTATTTTCTTACTAGTTCTTGTTCTTATTTCCTCTTATCTCTATGGGGAAGTGGAACAGAATTCTTCCTCCATAAGCCATGTGTGTCGTAAGAGTCGACTAAAATGCCAGGAGCAAGGGGCTAGTAACTCCTTCTCTTGTATACATTACTAAAGTTAAAAAGAGAAACTTTTGTTTTTCTCTTTGGCCACCCTGCCTTGGTGGGAAACGGCCGATTTGTTGAAAGAAGAAGTAACATTTGTGTAAATAACCTAGGAAAACCCAAAAAAAGTTACTATAGTGACTAATTTCCATAGGAGTCATTTCTGTTAGGTGTATTCCTGTCTGAGAAGTGCAACATTCATAACAACAGAATGAATCTGTTGCAAATGAGGTGGTCACGAAAGATTCGGGTACTGATGTAGTAGTCGGTGGACCAGTACTGTGCTATACTATGCTCGTAGATACAAGGCATAAACATGACTGTAGCAAGGAATAGATACATTTCGGACAGATGTATTTTTTCATCTGTGCAGCTGTGACAATTCTACAATGTATAATACAGTGGTACCTCAACATGCGAGCAGCTCCCAACTCAAACAATTATGTAAGTGTATTTCTGTAAGTGCTTTTGTAAGTGTATTTATGGGGGTCTGAAACGGATTAATCTAATTCACATTATTCCTTATGGGAACAAATTCGTTCGGTATCGGCACTCGAACATCCTTCTGAAAAGAATTAAACTTGTAACTCGAGGTACCACTGTACCTGTTCATCTAAACATTACTCGTCAATCCTAACCAGCCTGATAAGGTGGTCAAAAAAATTGTATTATGAGAACAGATTACATGTAACTTAAAGGTGATAAGAAAAAGACCTGGAAAACCTTATCAGAAATTCTAGGAACTAAAAAGACATCCAAAAACAGAACAATCAAACTAACAAAACCAGATGAACCCTTACTCATACCGACTGAAACGGCAAACAGACTCAATGTTTTCTTCTCCACCATAGGAAAAAAGCTGGCAAGCAAAATCCCAAATTCAAACACTCCACCTAACGACTACCTCACTGGCACCTACCTGAGTGCACTATTCTTAGCTCTGACCAACCCAACAGAAGTCTCACTTATTATCAACACATTAAAAAACAAGGGAGGAGATATAAATAACTTACCACCTTTTATATACAAAAAAGCTTCTCAAGTACTGTCGCCAATTATTGCAACACTCTTTAACAAATCCATCAAATCCTCCACCTTCCCATCAATTCTCAAAATAGCGAGGGTCACCCCGATCCACAAAGGAGGAGATCAAGCAGACCTGAATAACTATAGGCCAATATTTAACTTACCCCTTCTCTCTAAAATCTTTGAAAAATTAATTCATAGACAGATCTATTCCTACCTCGTCTCCAACAACATATTCAACCCGTCAGTTTGGATTCAGGCCTAACAAAAACACGAATGATGCGATTATACACATGCTAGAACTAATATACACCGCTCTCGAGAAAAAAGAAGTCCCAATGGGAATCTTCATTGATTTACGTAAAGCTTTTGATACAGTTGACCATGATTTGTTGCACATAAAATTAACACACTATGGTATAAGAGGGCACTCCCTGAACTACCTAGTCATACCTTAGCAACAGAAGCCAATATGTGTACGCAAATAGAGCTAACTTTTCCACACAACCAATTACAGTCGGGGTACCACAGGGAAGTGTCCTTGGCCCACTTCTCTTTCTCATTTACATCAATGACCTACCAACTGCATCTCAACTACTCGAACCCATATTATTTGCAGATGACACTATATACGTCTTCTCTCACCCAAGCCCAGTCATACTAGCCAACACTGTAAATGCTGAATTACAGAAAACATCTACCTGGATGATTAACAAGCTAACTCTCAATATTGACAAAACCTATTTCATTCAGTTTGGAAACAGAGCTACAAATGTCGCACCTAACAATGATGAACGGATCACCAGTCACAAGACTCACAGAGGGAAAATTCTTAGGAATCCACCTTGACAGTAGCCTCAAATATCACACACATATACAACAAATTTCCAAGAAAATCTCTAAGACCATAGGCATACTATCAAAGATACAGTACTATGTTCCACAACCAGCTCTCCTTGCCCTGTATCACTCACTCATTTACCCCTATCTCACCTATGAAATTTGTGCATGGGGCTCAACAACAATAAATCATCTAAGACCACTAATAACCCAGCAAAAGGTTGCAGTCAGAATGATAAATTCAAACTCCAGACAACATACTCTAAACTTACTTACCATAAACATCATCCATACTTATTATTGTGCCTACTACATACATAGAACACTACACTCAAATATAAACCCTCCGCTCAAACTTCTCCTTACCAACCTTAACCGGACATGACCATAACACAAGACACAGATCACTCTTTGATGTTCCTCATGTCCATCTCACACTATGTAAAAACTCTATGGACATAAAGGGCCCAAAAATTTGGAATTCATTACCAGAGAATACCAAAGGAACCCTGTTTGTACATCAATTCAAGACTTCTTAAAAACCACCTACACACCCAAAACTAAATACGTACTCTGTCCTTAACTTTACCTACATAGCTACCAACTTGCTCTCCACTGCCTCAAAATATGATTGCTCATTGTGTTATGCCCCTAGCCTCGGAACCCCAAAAGTAAATGCTCAAAGTACAATAAATTCTCATATTTTAACCTAATGCAAATGTCAAATAACATATATTTAATTGTATAATTAGTGCAACCTGATTAAACTATGTTTCGTATGTCTAGTGTTAAGTAATCAGTAATCTATTAAGTTTAGACTGCCCGTAATGCCAAGGCACGATAGTTGCTCTCTTTGCACTACAAATCATTGTAAACCCTCACTTTAAACTACCTATGTAAATATACTTCCTACTATATGTCAACCACGTAAACTTGCAAGGAAATAAAAAAAAATTGAAATTTGAAATTACCACATGTACAGTGGACCCCCGGAGTTCGTCATTAATTCGTTCCAGAATGCTGCTCAAGTGCCGTTATCGAAAGAATTTGTTCCCATAAGGAATAATGTAAATTAGATTAGTCCTTTTAGACCCCCAAAAATACACTTACAAAAGCACTTACAAAAATACACTTACATAATTGTTCGAGTTTGGAGCAGTACGAACTCCGGGAGTCCACTGTACAGTTATAACACTAATATTGCCTTATTAATCTTAAGTTAGCCTTTAGTTTGCCCAAAGTGCTCTGCACATAATGGGGCTTTTGGCATGTACACCTAATTGTTATACTCCTTTGTACAAGCATGTATCATGCTAAAATAAAAAAAAAAAATTTTTTTTCAACACATCAACACGCCAAGGCAGGGTGGCCCAAAAAGAAAGAAAATCCCAAAAAGAAAATACAGTGGACCCCCGAGTTTCGGTCACCTCGGAATTCGAACAATTATTTAAGTGTAATATTGTAAGTGCTTTTGTAAGTGTATTTTTGGGGGTCTGAAATGGACTAACCTACTTGACATTATTCCTTAAGGGAGTAAATTCGTTTGGTAATGGCACTTGAGCAGCCTTCTGGAATGAATTATGACCGAAACTCGGGGGTCCACTGTACTTTCATCATCATTCAACACTTTCACCTCACTCACACATAATCACTGTCTTTGCAGAGGCACTAAGATACAACAGTTCAGAAAATCCCTCCAAACTGCCAATATCTCAAACCCCTCCTTTAAAGTGCAGGCATTGTATTTCCCATTTCCAGAACTCAAGTCCAACTAAATCAATTAACTGGTTTCCCTGAATCCCTTCACTAAATATTACCCTGCTCACACTCCAACAGCTCATCAGGTCCCAAAAACCATTCGTCTACATTCACTCCTATCTAACACACTCGCACATGCTTGCTGGAAGTCCAAGCCCCTCGCCCACAAAACCTCCTTTACCCTCTCCCTCCAACCTTTTTGAGGAAGACCCCTACCCCGCCTTCCATTCTCTCTAAATGACCAAACCATCTCAACAACCCCTCTTCAGCCCTCTGATAAATACTTTTAGTAACTCCACACCTCCTCCTAATTTTCACACTCCGAATTGTCTGCATATTTACACCACACATTGCCCTTAGACAGGATATCTCCACTGCCTCCAGCCACCTCCTCGCTGCAGCATTTGCAACCCATGCTTCACACCCATATAAGAGTGTTGGTACCACTATATACTTTCGTACATTCCATTCTTTGCCTCCATGGATAACGTTTTTTGTCTCCACAGATACCTCAACGCACCACTCACCTTTTTTCCTTCATCACTTTTATGGTTAACCTCATCCTTCATAAACCCATCCGCTGACAAGTCAACTCCCAAATACAGTGGGACCCCGAAAATCAGCCTTAATCCGTGCCAGGAGCTAGGCCTAAAATCGAACTGGCCGATTTCTGAACCATTACTTCCCATAAGAAATAATGTAAATACAGTGGACCCTCGGAAATCGAACACCTCCCAACTCGACCTATTATGTAAGTTTATTATTGTAAGTGCTTTTGTAAGTGTATTTTTGGGGGTCTGAAATGGACTAATCTAATTTACATTATTCCTTATGGGAATAAATTCGTTCAGTAACAGCACTTGAACAGCATTCTGGAACAAAGAATGTTCAATTTCTGGGGTCCACTGTACAATTAATCTGTTCCACCCAAAAATATTCACAAAAAATTTATTTTTTAAAGAATAAATACTATAGTTTTACATACAGAAAACAATGAGAAATAAATATAAAGCACTAATTTTAATGGATAAATGAACAAGTTAAATCAGTTTTACCATTATTGAAGACTCTTGTTGGCGCATGAGAGTGGCAGAAGAGTTTGTTCGGAGGCAGGACAAGATAGTCCTTCAATATGACAAGAATATCAACTCTACAGCTTATTTATCTAGCACACTTCATCTAATATGACATAATAAACAATATTAATAACATAGAAACATGATATATGCTCTAGAATGAATAAAACATGTCATTACGAATGTGAAGACTGGTGGTAGTGTGTTGTTGTTGGGTTTATAAGGGCCACTGACCATAAGCCGTACATATACTGCTGGTGGTGGGTGGTAGCAGAAGGCTCCACTACTATTCACACAATGTACATAATTTATAAATAAGAAATATTCACACTTATATAAATAAGAAATACAGCGGACCCACGAGTTTCGGTCATAATTCATTCCAGAAGGCTGTTCAAGTGCCATTACCGAACGAATTTGTTCCCTTAAGGAAAAATGTAAATTAGATTAGTCCTTTCAGACTCCAAAAAATACACATACTAGTGCACTTACAATATTAAACTTACATAATTGTTCGATTTCCGAGGTGACCGAAACTCAGGGGTCCACTGTATTTACACTTATCTTGGAGGAGATGGTGGCAGAGGGCAGCTTTGGTCTCAGTGCCCTTATATACCTCAAATAACAATGGAGGAGTTAAGTTTCGTGTCGTCATTTTCTATCACTTAATCGATTAACTTACTTGCTACTGTTAATGCTACACTTTATCGCTGGCTGGTGCTATAGCCTTTATCAACTTGTGCTGCTTTAGAATCGTACGTATCGTAGAATCACTAAAGAAGGCACATTCTCCCCGCTTTTCCTCCTCCACTTTGGTACTTTGATACAATTTCTTTCTTCAATTCCATCGTGTTTGTCACTTTCTTTACCAAAGGGCTGCCACTATGAAGGTGGCTTATTTCAGTCACAATCAATAAACAAGCACTAAACACAATGAATTTATTGTGATAAACAAAGCTAGCCTGGCTCAAGACGCATGCGCGGGGCAGGCGGACAGGCCCTTAGACAGGACATCTCCACTGCCGCCAGCCACCTCCTCACTGCAGCATTTGCAACCCATGCTTCACACCCATATAAGTGTTGGTGCCACTATACTTTCGTACATTCCCTTCTTTGTCTCCATGGATAACGTTTTTTGTCTCCACAGATACCTCAACGCACTACTCACCTTTTTTCCTTCATCAGTTCTATGGTTAACCTCATCCTTCATAAACCCATCTGCTGACAAGTCAACTCCCAAATATCTGAAAACATTCACTTCTTCCATAATCCCTCTCTCCAATGTGATATCCAATTTTTCTTTATTTAAATCGTTTGATACCCTCATCACCTTACTCTTATCTATGTTCACTTTTAACTTTCTACCTTTACACACCCTCCCAACTCATCCACTAACCTTTGCAACTTTTCTTTAGAATCTCCAACAAGCACAGTATCATCAGCAAAAAGTAACTGTGTCAACTCCCATTTTGCATTTGATTCCCCATAATTTAATCCCACCCCTCTCCCCAACACCCTAGCATTTACTTCTTTTACAACCCCACATTATTATTATTATCTAGGTGACGATCAGGTTTATGAGCGGCTCATCAAAGTACAGCTGAAAGCACTCTGGGAACTTGTCAGTGAAAAGACAATCTAGCAGGATGCCACTACCAGTGGCATCAAAACTTAAATAATATGGTGTAAGTGTTGAACATTCTTTCCAATCCCATTTATGGTCTGATGGTGTATACTGGACCTGTCGCATGGTGGATGAGCGAACAACCTATTCTCATAAAATTATAATCATACAGTGGTATCTCGGTTAATGATGGTCCCCAAAGTCGCCCTTTTATGTAAGTTTATTTTTTTAAATGCTTTTGTAAGTGTATTTTTGGGGGTCTAAAAGGACTAGTATATTTTACATTATTCCTTATGGGGATAAATTCGTTTGGTAATGGGACTTGAACAGCATTCTGGAACGAAAAAATATAGTTAACCGAGGTACCACTGTAATTTAGTTTTATGGCTGCCCAAAATGCTTTGCATATCAAGAGGCTTTCTATAAAGCAGTAATATATGTCAGTCATCCTAACTGTATAATACGTATATTGTATTCTACTTTATAGAAAAAAAGTTTGTTTATTTGTTTAATGATAGGGTGCTACACCATTTTGTTGAGGAAAGGAGAGGGATTAAGAAATGACGGGTCTTATATAAGATGGGAGCTGTCACAGTTGCTCTTTGCTGATGATGTAGCTCTTTTGGAAGATTCTGAAAAGAAATTGCAAAGACTGGTGGAGATATAAAAGAGCAAGGTGATGAAAGTAACAGTCAAGGCAATGAAAGATTAACTATCAGATTGGAGGAATGGAGTATGGAAAAAAGTGAACATATTCAGATATTAGGGATTGGACATGTCCGCAGACGGATCTATGACAGATAAGGTGAACCATAGAATAAACAAAAGGGAAAAAATTGGTGGTATGTAAAGGAATTTCTGGAACAAAGGAAATTTATCTATGGAGGTAAAAACAGGAATGTACCATAGTAACACACTTTTATATGGGTGTGAAGTATGGGCTTTAAACGTTGCAATAAGGAGTCTGGAGGCAGTAGAGACGTTATGTTTAGAGCAACGAGTAGGGTGAATATTATGCAGAGAATTTGGAGCACAGAAATTAGATGTGGAGTCATCAAAATCATAATTCAGAGGGCTGAGGAGGGGTTTTTGAGGCAGTTTGGCATATAGAGAGGATGAAGTAGATTAGGATGAGCAAGAGTATAATTCTAGGATAGAGGGAAGGATGGGAATGGGTCATCTCAGGAAAGGTTGGAGGTGGCAAAGGAAGTTTTATAGCTAGGGGCTTGAGCCTCTGGCAAGCAAGTTAACATTTATAAAAGGATCCATGGGTACCGATAAGCTGAACTTCCTGGAGGTAGAAAGTACAATGCCTGAACTCTGAAGGAAGGGTAGAGATGTTGCAGTTAAGAGGGTCACCTGAACTGTCATGTCAGTATGCTTTTGGCAAGATGGTGATTAGAGTGAACAATTGTGAATATTTGCTTTCATGGGTCATCCTACCTTGGAGGGAGATAGCCAATATATTAAAAAATTAATTCATCTGCATTAACTGTTGCAACTGTCCTCAAGAATAAATCCAGATATTTTGATAATGGTAAAGAAGGCTTCTCTATTTTCTACTGCATAATATAATACAGTGGACCTTCGGAGTTCGTAGTCATCGGAGTTCGTAAAATTCGGAGTTAGTAACATTTTTTCGTAAAAATATTGGTTCGGTGATCGTAGATCCGCTCGGAGATAGTAATTCGCCCTGGACACGTACGCGTGGCCCAACACTCCATCCAAGAGTCAGTGTGCCATATTTTAACAGCGAGTGACGGTCACCCACGCATTCATACCATACATTTTGTCATTATTCCATTCTTTTTAGTGCTTGCAACTGCTAAATAAGCCACCATGGGCCCAAAGAAAGCTCCTAGTGCCAGCCCTGTGGTAAAGAAGGTCAGAAACACAGTAGAACTGAAAAAAGAGATAATTGCAAAATATGAAAGTGGAGTACGTGTTGCTGAGCTGGCCAGGCTGTATGGCAAAGCCTATGCGAAAGGTGCAAGTATGGTCACAAAACAGAGATCGCAAATACTGGAAGATATTGAGAATTTGTTGTTGGTGTGGATCAACGAGAAAGAATTAGCAGGAAATAGTGTTACGCAGGCGATAATATCTGAAAAAGCAAGGCAGTTGCATGATGATCTTGTCAAGAAAATGCCTGCAACGAGTGCTGAAGTGAGCGAATTTAAAGCCAGCAAAGGCTGGTTTGACAGATTTAAGAAGCGTAGTGGCATACACAGTGTGATAAGGCATGGTGAGGCTGCCAGTTCTGACAAATGTGCGGCTGAAAAGTACGTGGAGGAATTTCAGGAATATGTAGAGGCTGAAGGATTCATCCCCCAACAAGTGTTCAATTGTGATGAAACAGGCCTGTTTTGGAAGAAAATGCCAAACAGGACCTACATTACACAGGAGGAAAAGGTACTGACAGGACACAAGCCTATGAAAGACAGGCTAACTCTTATGTTGTATAGTAATGCTAGTGGGGATTTCAAAGTGAAACCTTTCTCGTGTATCACTCTGAAAATCCCAGAGTGTTCAAGAAATAGTGTTGCCAAGGCTAATTTGTGTGATGTGGAAGGCTAACACTAAGGCATGGGTCACGAGGGAAATTTTCCTTGGTTGGTTCAATGAAGTGTTTGGCCCCAGTGTGAAGAAATACCTCCTGCAAAATAAATTGGACCTCAAGTGCCTCCTGGTAATGGACAATGCTCCTTCTCATCCTTGAGACTTGGAAGAGCAAATTGTGGAGGATTTTAATGTCATCACAGTGAAGTTCTTGCCCCCTAATACCACTCCTCTCCTCCAGCCCATGGACCAGCAGGTCATTTCAAACTTCAAATAACTCTACACCAAAGCAATGTTTCAAAGATGCTTTGACAACCTCGGACACTCAATTGACCCTAAAAGAGTTTTGGAAAGATCACTTCAGTATCCTCCATTGCATAAACCATATAGGGAAGGCTTGGGAGGAAGTGAGCTCCAGGACTTTTAACTCTGCTTGGAAAAAATTGTGGCCAGACTGTATCCCAGAGAGGGATTTTGAAGGTTTTGGGGCTGAGCCTCAGGACCCTGAGCCTGTTGTGGAAAAAATGGAAAAATTGTGGCACTAGGGAAGTCCATGGGGTTGGAGGTTACTAGCGAGGATGTGGAAGAGTTGGTGGATGACCACAATGAAGAGCTAACCACTGCAGATCTGCAAGAGCTTCATCTGCTACAGCAACAGACCACAGCTCGGGAAATTGCTTCAGAGGAGGAGGAAGAGAGATGGAAGACGTTGCCTTCTTCAATGATTAAGGAGATTTGTGCCAAGTGGACTGATGTACAAAGATTTATGGATCATTTTCACCCTAACAAAGCTGTTGCAGGCCGTGCTGGCAACATGTACAATGACAATGTGGTGACCCATTTTAGGGAAGTTTTAAAGAAACGAAAGACACAGAGCTCCCTGGACAGATATTTTGTGAGACAGAGGTCCAGTGACTCTCAAGCTGGTCCTAGTGGCATTAAAAAACAAAGAAGAGAAGTAACCCCGGCAAAGGACTTGGTACCTGAGGTCTTTATGGAAGGGGATTCCCCTTCCATCCTCTCCCCTCCTCCCATCTTCCACGCATCAACAACTCTTCAATAAAGGTAAGTGACATATTATTATACTTTTATTCTTTGTCTCATTGTTTTCTGTGTAATTTAATGTATATTTAATGTAGAAAAAAAACATTATTTTAATATTTTTGGGTGTCTGGAACGGATTAATTGAATTTCCATTATTTCTTATGGGGAAATAGATTTGGAGTTAGTAATATTCGGTGTTAGTAAAGCCCTCTGGAACGGAGTAATTACGAACTCCGGGGTTCCACTGTATGTTCATAATACTTATGTCTTTTTTTTAAGACAATGAAATTGGTTCAGATTTTTTTTACAATATTTAGGTCATTCGGAAAAATGAGCCCAAATAGCATTGTGGACATGGGAAATTGAGATTTCCATTATGAAATTTTACTTTATAAACTCTCTCAAGGAAGATTACTGTATTTAGGAGACTGGGTACTGCCTGTATACACAATGAAAATTTAAGTTTATCATGGCACAGTAAACAATACAAGTGAACAAGGTAACCAACCTCAATGATATTTAGCTTGCTCTCCATCTTCTGTGCCACTTCAGTGATGGAAGTTGTATTTGAGTTTATATTATTAAGGTTACTCCTGTCCCCTCCAGTCTTGGCCATATTGTCCAGGTATAGCTGGGAGGATGATGCCAAGTTAAAGTTATCAGCATTGCCATTACCATCATTGTCATTTCCTCCCCAATCATGCTCATCTTGGAACCAACTTTCTCCACCATATGATGACACAGAAGGAGACTTGGAGGATGGGGCAGAGGTTCTCACAGCCGCAGGGTCTAGAATTTGACTTCGTAAACATGTCCAACTGTCAGAAGAAATTAATTTTGAACAGATGCAAATGTAGCCTTTCTCATATACAACAAGTGTAAAGCAATGACATTATATTCAGGACAGTTTATCATTAGGAGGAAGGACAAAATTAGCCAACAGAACATATTCTCTCTACACTTTGCGAGAGAGAACTATTTAAAAACTATTTCAGGAATATTTTCAAACCTGTGTGGGCGATTCCAGCATTCCTGAGTAACACATGCGAATACATAGAGTGTTCGGTGAAATAACGCTCCTTCCAAAGGTGAATACACTTGAACTACCAAGGACTGCCTTCTGCCACAACGCTTACATATCGGAACTTCACACCCACTTAAACACCAGTCCTGAAATTAGATGAGTAATGTAAAAATCATAAATATTAAAATCTAGCAAAGTAAATCAGGATTCAGTAACAAAAATTACTGAACAGCCTGACATTTTGGAAGGGAATGTTCTTTAATTCTTCTTAATTTTATTCAATATATGTAGTAGGTTGGCAGACAGCAACCACCCAGGGAGGTACTAGTGTCCTACCAAATGAGTGTAAGACAGAAACCTGTAATTGTTTTACAAGATGGTAGGATTCCTGGTCTTTTTTTCTCTCATAAACACACAATATAACAGGTATATCTTGCTGCTTCTACTTACACTTATGTTTTATGTTACACTATACATGCATGTACACATTTATGTATACACACTCATTTGAGTTATATTTGATTTTTTCTTAATACTTTTTGTTTTTATTATTTCCTTCCATCTCCATGGGAAGTGGAATAAGAATTCCCCCATAAGCAATGTATGTTGTAAAAAATGACTAAAATGCCAGGAGCAATGGGTTAGTAACCATTTCTCCCATATAGATTACTAAAAACAAGAAGAAAACCTTCAATTGTGATGTTTGAATGTGTATGGATGTAGTGCAAATAAGAAAGAGATGATTGTGGATGTTATGAATGAAAAAAAGCTGGATGTCCTAGCTTTAAGTGAAACAAAGCTGAAGGGAGTAGGAGAGTTTCAGTGAGGAGAAATAAATGAAATTTAGTCTGATGTATCTGAAAGAGTTGGAGCTAAGGAAGGGTAGCAATAATGCTGAAGGACCAGCTATTGAAGGAGAAGAGGGAATATGAATGTACATTATTATTATATAATAAAAAGAAGCGCTAAATCTACAAGGGTCATACAGTACAGCGGGGCAGGGAAGAGTGCAGGATCATAGTGGAGAGGACAAGAGGGAGAGTTAGAAAGGGCTGTGAGGAGTGTTAAAGGAAGTATCATCAAAGTTTGTGTAGTAAATCGGTTGCTGTCAAAAAGTCAGCGAGGGAGTCTGAGTCAAAGGTAGGTCCGTCAGCAAGGAGGGAAGATAAAGTAAGGGTGTTAGAGTGATGACGACATCTGAGGTAAATTCTGTATGCTTGTTGATAGACCGGACAGTCCAATAGAACACGGCTAACCGAAACTGGAACCTGACAATTCCCCCAGTGGAACGGGGTGCCTCTCCATGAGATACCCACGAGTAAGAAGAGTGTGCATGATGCGAAGACGGTTGAGCGTAGTCTCCCAACCTCAGCATCGATGACAAGAAAATAGCCAGAAACCTAAACTTGGTTTTAAAGAATGTAATTTGTTATGTATCATATCAGACCAACGATGTTGCCAACAGTTGCAAAGGTAGTTAAAAATTACAGCAAAATAGGCTGTGACTGGAACACCTTTATATAAAACTGGGACGTCATGTACTGCTGCCCGCACAGCTGTGTCTGCCTGTTCATTGCCCTGAGCGTCAACATGACCAAGGACCCAACAGAAAACTTTGTTTTTAACAGAGATGCGGAGTAACCAAAGTTGTATACGAAGAACCAGGGATGAGTCGAATCAAATTTTTGTATAGCTTGCAAAGCACTAAGGAAGTCTTGAGACTACTACAAATGGTGACACAGGCATAGATGCAATATGGATAATTGCTACGAGAATTGCATACAATTCAGCTGTAAAAATGCTAAACGAGTCTAACAAATGCCCTCGCATTATGCTGTCCAGAAACACTGAGGCAAACCCTACACTGTCAGAGGATTTAGAACCATCAGTATACACTGCGACAGCATGAGAATGAGACCGGAAGTGATCAAGAAAAAGAGAGCGAGAAGAAACTAGGTACTTGGGCTTTCACGCATGGCAGTGGGAAAGAACACACACAAACTGTCAGAACCTCCCAAGGGGAAGGGGAAAAGTTAGATGCTAGATGAACATACAAAGGGGGCAACTGAAGAAAAGACAAGAGTGAATGGAGACAAACAGAAAAAGGATGAAGTAAACAGGGGCGACGAACAAGCAATGGACCTCTACTAACGTCTGTTACTATCCTGTATATAGAAGGATTGCGAAGCTCATGAGAGCAAACAAAATAGCAGAGGCAATGAGCATCATGGCAATCATTCAAGGATGAAATATTCGCCTCTGCATATAGGCTCTCAACAGGTGAGGAGTGAAAAGCACCTAGGCATAAACATAATTCTTGGTGATGGATGGGATCAAGGTTAGAAAGAGTTACAGGAGAGGCCGCTGAATATATCTGGTCACCATAATCTAGTTTTGAGTTACAGGAGAGGCCGCTGAATATATCTGGTCACCATAATCTAGTTTTGATCAAATTAAGGCTGAATGCAGTTGAAGGAGAGTTCGATGATCAGCCCCCCATCCCCCATGAAAGATGAGTGAGGGTTTTAAGAAGGTTCAGCTGTCTATGACAAGTTGCTTTCAAGGAGGTAATGTGAGGTTTCCAGGATAACCAACGGTCAAACAGAAGGCCGAGAAACCTGACTACGTATCATGTTCAGGGATACGTGAGCCATACAGGTACAATGGAGTATCAGGGATGATAGAACGTCTGGTGAAAGTGATTTGGTGTGTTTTAGTACCAGAAAATTTAAACCCATGAGCAGGGACCCAATTAGAAACACGGTTGACAGCATTCTGGAAAGAAAGTGCAATGATGCAAGTCAGCACCTGCACAAGCTACAGCAAAGTCATCAACAGAGTGATGACCAAATATTAGATGGAAGAACACAGAGCTGGCCTTAGGAGATGCAGGGCCCAATTGGGAACAATTTTGGTGGGCCCCATATATGGAAAGCAATCAAACTGTGTGCTTAAAAAATGCATGCGAGTTAACAGACCAAACAGATGTAAGCTACATTTTAAAATAAAATTGCATACATGTAAGCCTACAAGTAACAAACAAAATTTGTATATCACCTCTGAAAAGTACATAATCACTATACCACTTGCTTTAGTGACTGAAATGATTTATTAATTCGCCAACGTATTATATCCAAGGCCCCTTTTCTTTTACTTCGTGTTGTTGTGTGTGCTTGACAAGCCGAGAGTAGATTACACTCTAGTGTGGCGTCCCCTTAGGTGCAGGGCCCAATTGGGAGCAATCAGTCCAATCGGCTTAAGTCCAGCCCTGGAAGAACAGATGCCAGATCATTTATAGCAAGAAGAAAAAGTGTGGTGCTAAGGACACATCCCTGGAGGGATACCTTCATTTTGGACAAAGTCAGAGGAAAGCAAATTAGTATTAACCCGAACACGGAAATGTCTTTCAATAAGAAGTTCTTAAGAAAAAAGGGCAGATTGCCTCGGAGGCCTAAGAAGTGAGCTTGGGCTAAGATGTTATATCTCCAAGTTGTCATATCCCTTTCCCAAGATCAAAAGGATGGCGGTAACTGAGTGGTTATTGTCAAAGGCATTACGAACATACGTATTTAAATGGAGTAAGGGGTCAATAGCAGAGCAGCCCTTACGAAAGCCATATTGACTAGTGGAGAGACTATTGTGTGTCTCTAAATACCACATCAAAAGTCTATTTACCAGACATTCCATCACCTTGTAAACTGCACTGGTAAGAGCACTGGGACAACAGTTGGAGGCATCATGTCTTGAAGTACATGGTTTACAAAAAGGTAGAACAATGGCAGATTTCCACAGCTGGGGAATATGATTAGACATAAGAGGATAGCACAGGCTGATGGATGTAAATGCTGGAGCATACGAATACGAATACCATCAGGCCCAGCTGCCTGTGATCGGCAAGCAGAAAGTGTTGACTAGTTCCAGAAGTGTAAAAGGCACATTATAAGATTCTTATCTACTAGAAGAAAAGTCTAAGGGCTCTAACTCTTTGGCAGGCTTGGAGGAAAGAAATGAGGGGCATAGATGGAGCCCCTGAGAGACATGGACTAAATGATTACCAATTTCAGTGGCAACTTCAAGAGGGTTTGCTATAGTGACACCAGCTACCTGAAGAACGGGCACAGGGTCTGAGAGTATTTGCCATTCAGTTTCTGTACTTTTTCCAGACTGCACTCATAGAGGAAGCTGAAGTGACGGTAGAAATGTAATCCTGCCAATAAGTGAGTTTAGCTTCACGGATGACTCGGCAGGCAAAATTTTTGTCCGCTTAAAATCAAGGAGTCGCTTTGTGGTCCTATTGTAACGATATCTGCTCCATGCAGCATGTTTCAAATGTACCACATGAGCACAAGCAGGAGACCACCAAGGTATGCATTTCCGAGAATGCTTGCTCGAGGTTTGGGGTATAGAATGTGAAGCTGCAGTTAAAAGTGAGGTCGAAAAGAGGTGTAACAGCTCATCACTGGAGGACGAAGAAGGATCCTCGCTAAAATCAGTTTGATGCGAGTACAGGTCCCAATTCGCTTGGTCAAATTGCCAGCGAGGACTTCAAGGAGGTGGAGATTACGAATGGGAAGTAAGGAGGATTGGAAAATGATCACCGTCATGTAAATCTGGGAGTACAGACAAGATAAAGTCTAGTACGTACAGTTGAAGACAAACTGAGAGATCAATGCAAGAAAGTGATTGTGTATGAGGATCAAAATGGGTGGGAGCACCTGTATTTAAAACATGGAAAGGAGAGAAATAGAAGAGCCTCTAATCGTATGCTGCGAGAGTCACAGTGGGACTCCCAAGAGGAAATGGTGAACATTAAAATTGCCTAATAACAGAAATGGTGGTGGTAATGAAGAAACCAGAAACTCTGATAGATAATTCCCATGAAGGAGAGAGATACAGTGGACCCCGAGTATCAGCTACTCTGAGTATCGGCCACTCGTGTTTCGGTCGCTTTTTCGCACCCAATTTTGGCCCGACTATCGGCCATTTCCCGTGTTTTGGCCGGCTACCAGACCTGTCCACCTCCCGCGCAGGCGTGTGAGCCAGTCTAGCTTTGTTTACCATTAAGTGAACATTACCCAGCGCACTCATCCAAACATTTCACAATAAATTCATTGTGTTTAGTGCTTTTATTGATTGTGACTATGAAATAAGCCACCATGGGCCCAAAGAAACTTTATAGTGACAGCCCTTTGGTAAAGAAAGTGACAAACACAATAGAATTGAAGAAAGAAATTGTAGCAAAGTACCAAAGTGGAGGAGGAAGAGAGAAGGAGAATGTGCCTCTTCAGTGATTCTACGATATGTATGATACTAAAGCAGCACGAGTCGATGAAGGCTATAGCACCAGCCAGCGATATAGTGTAGCATTAACAGTGTAGCAAGTAAGTTAAGCGATTAATCAATAGGAAAGTACAGCACGAAACTGACTCTTCCAATGTTGTTGGAGTTATACAGGGCAATGACAACACCGCCGTGTCTGGCGGCCATGACCACAACTATGTAAGGCTTATCTTTCAGTGGCCCTTAACAGTGGACCCCCGAGTAACGTAAGGCTCATATATCGTAAAATCGTGTAACGTAAGCTTTTTCAATATCGTGTATCGTAAATGGACTCGTGTATCGTAACGATTAGACCTGTCCGCCTGCTCTGCGCCTGCCCTGCGCAGGACGCCAGTGAACGTTGTTTACCATTGAGAGAACATTACCCAGTGCACTCTTTCAAACATTCACAATACATTTGGTGTCTTTTTGGTGGTTTAGTGATTGTCACTGTGAAATAAGTCACCATGGGTTCAAAGAAGCTCTAGTGGCACCCCAGTGGTAAAGAGGAGGAACACCATCGAACTGAAGAAAGAGATTATAGAAAATATGAGAGTGGCGTACGTCTGGAGTGAGCTTGCCAGGATGTACAAGAAAACCCCATCTACTATCAGCTCTATCCTGGCAAAGAGAAATGAGATCAAGGAAGCTAATGTTGCAAAAGGGGTTGATATATTAACAAAAATAGATTGAAAACAGTGGATGAGGTTGAGAAGTTGTAGATGGTGTGGATCAATGAAAAACAGATAGCGGGTGATAGTATTTCCACGGCGATAATTTGTGAAAAGGCAAGGAAGTTGCACACAGATCTTGTCAAGACAATGCCTGCAACCAGTGGTGAGGCGAGTGATTTTAAAGCCAGCAAAGGCTGGTTTGAGAGGTTTAAGAAACGTAGTGGCATACACAGTGTTGTGAGGCATGGTGAGGCAGCCAGCTCAGACAAACGTGCAGCTGAAAAATTTGTGAGTGAATTTAAGGGATTCGAGAGGCTGAAGAATTCCTCCTCAAACAAGTGTTTAATTGTGATGAAACAGGCCTGTTTTGGAAGAAAATGCCCAACAGGACCTTCATTACTCAGGAGGAAAAGGCACAGCCAGGACACAAGCCTATGAGAGACAGGCTAACTCTTATGATGTGTGCCAATGCCAGTGGTGATTTTAAAGAGAAGAATTTACTGGTGTATCACTCAGAAAATCCCAAGCCTTCAAGAAACACAGTGTTAACAAGAATAATTTGTGTGTGCATTGGAAGGCTAACACCAAGGCATGGGTCACTACGGAGATTTTCAAGGAATGGTTGACTGGAGTGTTTGGCCCTAGTGTGAAGAAATACCTCCTGGAAAAGAAATTGGGACTCAAGTGCCTCCTGGTACTGGACAATGCTCCTGCTCATCCTCACAACTTGCAAGAGTTGTTGCCTGACAACTTCAATTTCATCAGAGTGAAGTTCTTGCCTCCTAACACCACTCCTCTCATCCAGCCCATGGACCAGCAGGTCATTGCAAACTTTAAGAAACTGTATACCAAAGCAGTGTTTCAGAAGTGCTTTAATGTGACCAATGACTCTGAATTGACCCTAAGAGAGTTCTGGAAAGATCACTTCAATATCGTGCATTGCCTAGGCCTTATAGGTAAGGCTTGGGAGGAAGTGACTTCCAGGACTTTGAACTCTGCTTGGAGACCACTGTGGCCGGATTGTGTTGAAAAGAGGAATTTTGAAGGATTTGAGGCTGACCCTGACGACCTTGTGCCTGTTGTGGAAGATGTTGTGGAAGATATTGTGGAATTGGGCAAGTCCCTTGTGTTGGAGGTGAGTGGTGAGGATGTGGAAGAGTTGGTGGAGGAGCACAGGGTAGAGCTAACATCTGAAGAGCAACAGACCACAGCTGAGGTTATTGCTTCACAGGAGGAGGGAGAGAGAGAGAAGGAGGTGCCTTCTTCAGTGCTTAAGGAAATTTGTTCCAAGTGGAACGATGTGCAAAGTTTTGTTGAAAAACACCACCCTGAGCAAGCTGAAATGAGCCTTCTGTGCAACCACTTCAGTGACAGAGCCATGTTGTACTTCAGGAAAGTATTAAAGAGTCGCCAGAAACAGAGGACTGTGGACAGTTACTTCACTAGGCAGGGGTCTAGTGACTCTCAAGCTGGTCCTAGTGGCATTAAAAGACCAAGAAGGGAAGTAACCCCAGAGAGGGACTTGTTACCTGAAGTCCTTTTGGAGGGGGATTCCCCATCCAACCACTAACACCCTGCCCCTGTCATCCTCCCTATCTTCCAGATGCCTGCAACTCTTCAATAAAGGTAAGCAAATGTATATACAGTGGTCCCTCGGTTTTCCGAAAATCGTTCCAGAATGCTGCTCATGCCATTACCGAACGAATTTACTTCCTTAAGAAATAATGTCCCGTAGGTTAGTCTATTTCAGACCCCCAAAAATACACTTGCAACAGCACTTATGAAAATACACTTACATAAATGTTCGAGTTTGGAGATGCACGAAAACCGAGGGACCACTGTATATATATATAGTTTTTTATTATTTAGTAATATCAATATTTTTGGGTGGAACGGATTAATTGTATTTACATTACTATTTCTTATGGGAAATAAGGTTTCGAATTACGTATTTTTCGTGTTAAGTAATAGCTCCTGGAACGGATTAATTACGTTAGTCGAGGGACCACTGTACACCCAACAACAAACAACACAGCAACACTGTCGGTTAGGGAGAGAGACATATGACATACAGTGGACCCCCCGGTGTTCTTGATGCTCCAAACTCGAACAATTATGTAAGTGTATTTTTGTAAGTGCTTTTGTAAGTGTATTTTTGTAAGTGCTTTTGTAAGTGTATATTTGGGAGTCTAAAAGTACTAGTCTAATTTACATTATTCCTTATGGGAACAAATTCATTTGGTAACAGCACTTGAACAGCATTCTGGAACGAATAAATCACAAACACCGGGGGTCCACTGTACTTTATTCATTCTAGAGTATATCATGTTTCTATGTTATTAATATTGTTTATTATGTCATGTTAGATGAATTTTGATAGATAAATAAGCCGTAGAGTTTATATTAGTGTCATATTGAAGGACTATCTTGTCCTGCCTCCAAACAAACTCTCCTGCCTCTCTCATATGCCAACAAGAGTCTTTAATAAAGGTAAAACTGATTTAAATGTTCATTTAACCATTAAAATTAGTGCTTTATATTTATTTCTCATTGTTTTCTGTATGTAAAACTATAGTATTTATTCTTTAAAAAAATGAATTTTTTGTGAATATTTTTGGGTGGAACGGATTAATTGTATTTACATTATTTCTTATGGGAAATATTTGTTCAACTTTCGGCCAGTTCGAGTCGAGGCCTAGCTCCTGGAACGGATTACGGCCGATACTCGGGGGTCCACTGTAAAAAGAACAGACCATATACCACTTATTCAAGTAGACGCGTGCTGCAGTGTCATGCAATGAAGTACGAACAACATCCGATGGTATGGTATACCAGTGGGTACATGCAGTGCACTTTCATTAATCCTTTCAGGGTCGAGAGACCCTCTCCCAAACTCGTTCTCAGGGTTGAAAATTTTTCTGAAAAAAAAAACAAATTATTTTTTCTTATGAAATGATAGAGAATCGTTTTCCGATCATAATGACACCAAAAGTATGAAATTTGATGGAAAACTAACGGAATTATGCTCTCGCAAATTTAGCGGTATCGATGATATTTATGCATCGGCGATTTTGCCCACTTTGAGCCCTATTAGGTCTCTCTTTTATTTTTGTTTTAGAAAAAAAAAGGGGGGGAATATGGAGTTGTAGCTACTGGGGGACAAGGGCCATAAGTCCCCCTCCGTGCCCAAGAGAACCTCAGCACAGCCAGTATTGCAGATGTGGCATGGAACCCATGCCAGTAAACCAGCAAACCGGGATAGCAACCTCACCATCTACCGAGCCACCTCGGCGGACAAAAGAGAAGGTGGTTGGATACCCACCACAAAGCATACCTGATTTGGCCACCACCTCCTGGAATCCCACAGGCAGCCTCCAGAGATACACCCATCATCTGAAAGACACCCAAAGCCTTTCCCCAGTAGACTGGAGAGGGATCGGGATCTCCAAACGATCCAGATTCCATGGCAAAATACACTACCACCAAGAACCTCAATGGAATGGGATGGACCATGGTACCCTTTCCCCAACCTAGGAACTAGAATGCCTGAGAGAAGAACCCCATAGGCTGAAAACAGGAAAGGGAAGGAATGGGGAGAGGAGGAGAAATGGGGAGGATAGGACAGGGAAGGGGAGGATGGGACAGCGAAGAGAAGGATTGGGGTAATTAGGTTCAGTCGGAGGAAGACCAAAGGGTTCAATTCCTCAGACCAATAGCCTCTTTGCTTCAGCAAGGAGACCCCCTTCCCCTTGAAGAGGATTATGAATGTATAAATTAAAAAATTATGTGGAGTAAAATAAGGGCCAGATGTGAAAAGTAGGTTATAGTAAGTGTTTATGCACCTGGAGAAGAGAGAAGTGTAGAAGAGAGTTTGGGAAAGGTTGAGCGAGTGCTCGGGAAGTTTTGAACCAAGTGAGAGAGTAACTGTGATGGGGGTTGACTTTGTATAGAAAGAGGTTTGGTAATAAGCAATATATATTTTTAGAAAAAGAGGATAAGTATACAAGTTATGATATAGGGTGTAATGAAAATACAGTGGAACCCAGAGTTTTGGCCGTAATCCGTTCCAGAAGATTGGCCTAAACTCAAAATGGCCAAAAGTCAAAGCAATATTTCCCATAAGAAATAATATATATAAATCCAATTAATCTGTTCCTGCTGTCAGGAGGCATGACAAAATAGTACTTCAATATGACGCTATTATCAACTCTACGACTTATTTATCTATCACAATTCATCTAATATGACATATATAAACAATATAAATAACATAAAAACCTGATATACACTCTAGAATGAATAAAATATGTATGTCATTACGTATGTGGTGGCAAGGGAGGACGGAGTCGCAGGTATTCTTGCTCCAGCCATGAAAACGTCTTCCCATTCTTTCCTCCTTCAGACGTGTTAGTAGTATAAGAGAAAACGGAGTTTGTGATGCTAACTGCTTTAGATCACTTCTTTCATAAGAAAACCATAATGCAGAAATGAAATGGTGTACATACACCATTTACATACCTTGCAGAAGATAGGCAGAGCGGCTTATGCTGTCAGGAGTTTATTTCATTTCGTCCTTTTTCTATCGCTTAATCGCTACACTCTTAATGCTACACTTTGTCACTGAACTTAACTGCTTTAAACTCCACAACTTGCGCCTGTGCTGGCATGCAGGAACACATTAGAATCATTAAGAGTGTGTTATTAGTCTTGAAGATGCCATATTAATAATAATAATAATAATACAATAATAATCACTCTGAGGCACTTTGTGGTAATGAGGGTGGTGGGTTACTAAGTGATTATGTATGTGGATTGCACCCACGCCTTACCTGACCTTTTGATCAGGTAAGGTGTGGGTGTGAGGTCATGGGAAAACATGGCCATGGGGAAAATGGTGTAAGTGTAGGCATGTGACCATGGAGGAAATTGTATGAGCAGATTTTATGGGCATAGGTTGCTGGTTGGAATGGTGTGGATGAAATCATGTGGCCATGGGGAAATTATAGGGGCAGGTGGTATGGGTTGGGGAGATAGGGATGGGTTGGAGGCACGGTAAGGGTGAAAGCGTGTGGCCATGAGGGAATTACAGTGGACCCCCGAGTTTCGTAAAAACTTCACTCCTGATGTCTGCTCAAGCGCCATTACCGAACGAATTTACTCTTTTAAGGAAAAATGTCACGTAGGTTAGTCTATTTCAGACCCCCAAAAATACACTTCCACAAGCACTTACAATATTATACTTACATAAGTGTACGATTTCCAGGGTTTACGAAACTCGGGGGTCCACTGTATAGGGGTGGGTGGTACCTTCCTGGTAGGTATGGGTGAGGTTGCCAGGGTGTGTGGCCACAGGGGATGATGGGAGGGGGGAGGTTGAATAAGCAGTTGGTGTGGTTGAGTGTGTGGCCGAGGTATGAAGTACAGTGGACCCCCGGTGTTCGTGATGCTCCAAACTCGAACAATTATGTAAATGTATTTATGTAAGTGTATTTTTGTAAGTTCTTTTGTAAGTGTATTTTTGGGGGTCTAAAAGGACTAGTCTAATTTACATTATTCCTTATGGGAATAAATTCATTTGGTAATGGCACTTGAACAGCATTCTGGAACGAAAAAATCACGAAAACCGGGGGTCCACTGTATATGGAGCACTGAGCCTCTCTTCGTAGCCTTACTGCCAGGCCCCCACCTTCACCCATACTCCCCCACCATGCTTTCATGGACCTCCCGTTCCCTGTTTTCACCCACCTCTTTCCCCCAAACACTCTCCCTCACCTCCATATCCTTACCCACCTGCCTCTACCCATCCCCACACCAGTGCCTATCTGACCATACACTCCAGTGCAACAGGTGAAGGGAACACGGGAGAGCAGCAACAGCATACACCCGCAGGCCCCACTCATCCCTTTGCTCAGAACTTCACTCACCCTTCACCTGGATGGAGAGATGAAGATCACATGTATCGATGTGATAGAATTAATAGGTCACAGGGAGGAGTAGGACTATGTGAAAGATACTTTCTGTTGCACAGAACTGCTGAATTCTATGAATGATACAGTAGAAATTTTAGGCATTAAAGTTGAAAACAGAAATTTGGTAATTATCCTAGTATATAAACCACCATCAGCAACTGCTAAGGAATTCACAGATCAGTTAAGGAACATAGATAGCTGTCTGGATAGGCTAGAAAATCCCACACCAAATATACTCCTTGGAGATTTTAATCTCCCGCATGTAAAATGGCTCAACACAATGTTATATCAAAAATATCTCCTGGAAGCACCCTGGCTCAACAGGCATATACCAGGGAACTAATGAGGCTTTGTGAAAAGTACTCATTGAACCAATGGATAACTGATCCCACTAGAAATGAAAATACCCTGGATTTAGTATTCACAAACAACGAGGAACTAATCAAGTGACATAATAATTACAAAAACAATATACTCTGACCACAACATTATATTAGTCCTAACGAGTATTAACTCAGGGTTAAGGAACTGCAGCACTAATGTAAGAGAAGGGATATTCAGTAAGTTTAATTTCAACAACCACAGAATTGACTGGAAAAAATAAACCAAGAACTATCAGACATATCATGAGAACCAGACATGAGCACCCTAAATTCTCACAAGCGCCTAAAGAAGCTGAACAAAGAAGCATACAAGGTCTGCATTCAACACATACCATTGAGGAAGCCCAGATGATGATCAGATATAGAGTGTGTGTGTAGGAGATGGTACAGAAGAAAACGGGTTACTAAATTGCTTAAAAACACAAATATGTTGCAAAAGAGGAAAGATAGCCTTAGCCGAGATATCACTGAATTAGAGCAAAAACTTAGAATGCCAAACCTAACAGAAGAAGTACAAAGGGAACAAAAGACCATACAGGATATTGCAAGAAACCCAAAATATTTCTATTCCTATAAAAAATCCAAGCTAAGAACTACCTGTAATATTGGACCATTATTGAGAGTAGACTCGTATACTGACGATGAACAAGAAATGAGTGAAATTTTAAAAGAACAGTGTGAGTCAGTGTTCAGCAACCCACTAAATGACAAAGGCAGAGAATGCAGAAACATTTTTCACTCCACCAGAAGGCCGCACAAACCAACTAATTGACATTAGTGCAAATCCCATAATTTTGAAAAAGAAATGAACAACATACCCACTCATTCAGCACCTGGACCAGATTCATGGAATACTCTACAGTGGTAGCCCGAGTTTTGAACTGCTCCCAACTCAACTAATTATGTAAGTGCTTTTGTAAGTGTATTTTTGGGGGTCTAAACAGACTAATCTAATTTAATTATTCCTTATGGGAACAAATTCGTTCAGTAACGGCACTTTAACAGCATTTTGAAACGAAGAAAGTTCGAAACTCGGGGTTCCACTGTATACAGTGATCCCTCATGTTTCGGTGATTCCGAATATCGGTGATTTCGTGTTTCGAGTGCTTTTTTCGGTCAATGTTTTCCTCGTGTATCGGTCATTCCCTCGTGTATCGGTCATTCCCTCGTGTATCGGTCATTCCCTCGTGTATCGGTCATTCCCTCGTGTATCGATCTGTACCAAACCTGTCCGCCTGCCCGCGCTTGCGCGCCTCGCAGGACGCCAGTCTAGCATTGTTTACCATTGAGAAAACATTACTCAGCATGCTCTTTCAAATATTCACAATAAATTTGTTGTGTTTATTGGTGGTTTAGTGATTGTCACTGTGAAATAAGTCACCATGGGTCCAAAGAAGCTTCCTAGTGGCACCCCTGTGGTAAAGAAAGTGAGGAACACCATCGAAGTGAAGGAGATTGTAGAAAAATATGAGTGGCCTACGTGTGAGTGAGCTTGCCAGGATGTACAACAAAAACACATCTACTATCACCTCTATCCTGGCAGAGAAAATAAATCAAGGAAGCTAATGTTGCAAAAGGTGTTGATATGTCAACAAAAAATAGATCGAAAACAGTGGATGTGGTTGAGAGGTTGTTGGGGGTGTGGATCAATGAAAAACAGATAGCGGGTGATAGTATTTCCACGGCGATAATTTGTGAAAAGGCAAGGCAGTTGCAGGCAGATCTTGTCAAGACAATGCCTGCAACCAGTGCTGAGGCGAGTGATTTTAAAGCCAGCAAAGGCTGGTTTGAGAGGTTTAAGAAACGTAGTGGCATACACAGTGTTGTGAGGCATGGTGAGGCAGCCAGCTCAGACAAACTTGCAGCTGAAAAATTTGTGCAGGAATTCAAGGGGTTCGAAGACACTGAAAAATTCGAACCCCAACAAGTGTTTAATTGTGATGAAACAGGCCTGTTTTGGAAGAAAATGCCCAACAGGACCTTCATTACTCAGGAGGAAAAGGCACTGCCAGGACACAAGCCTATGAAAGACAGGCTAACTCTCATATTGTGTGCTAATGCCATGTGGTGATTTGAAAGTGAAGCCTTTACTGGTGTATCACTCAGAAAATCCCAGAGCCTTCAAGAAACACAATGTTAACAAGAAAAATTTGTGTGTGTATTGGAAGGCTACCACCAAGGCATGGGTCACTAAGGACATTTTCGTGGAATGGTTCACTGGAGTGTTTGGCCCTAGTGTGAAGAAATACCTCCTGGAAAAGAAATTGGGACTCAAGTGCCTTCTGGTACTGGACGGACAATGCTCCTGCTCATCCTCACAACTTGGGAGACTATTTGTCTAATGAGTTCAGTTTCATCACAGTGAAGTTCTTGCCTCCTAACACCACTCCTCTCATCCAGCCCATGAACCAGCAGGTCATTTGTAACTTCAAAAAACTGTACACCAAAGCAGTGTTTGAAAAGTGCTTTCAAGTGACCTCGGACACTGAGTTGACCCTAAGAGAGTTCTGGAAAGATCACTTCAATATCGTCCATTGCATAGGCCTTATAGGTAAGGCTTGGCAGGGAGTGACTTCCAGGACTTTGAACTCTGCTTGGAGACCACTGTGGCCGGATTGTGTTGAAAAGATGGATTTTGAAGGATTTGAGGCTGACCCTGACCCTGACGACCCTGTGCCTGTTGTGGACTCTATTGTGGAATTGGGCAAGTCCCTGGGGTTGGAGGTGAGTGGTGAGGATGTGGAAGAGTTGGTGGAGGACTACAGGGTAGACTTAACCACTGAAGAGCTGAAAGAGCTTCATCAGGAACAGCATCAGACGACATTTAGGGAAATTGATTCACAGGAGGAGGATGGACAGGGTGAGGTGTCTTCTTCACGGATTAAGGAAATTTGTTCCAAGTGGAACGATGTGCAAAGTTTTGTTGAAAAATTTCACCCTGAGCAAGCTGAAATAAGGCATCTCTGCAACCAGTTCAGTGACAGAGCCATGTTGCACTTCAGAAAAATGTTAAAGAGGCACCAGAAACAGAGCACTCTTGACAGTTATTTTTCGATTCAGGGGTCCAGTGACTCTCAAGCTGGTCCTAGTGGTATTAAAAGAAAAAGAAGGGAAGTAACCTCAGATAAGGACTTGTTACCTGAAGTCCTTATGGAGGGGGATTCACCTTCCAAACACTAACCCCTCCCCCTGTCCTCCTCCCTATCTTCCAGATGCCAGCAACTCTCTTCAATAAAGGTAAGTAAATGTTATTTATTATTTATGTATTTATTATTATTTTGTGTTAATAATGTTAGTTTGTGTATGTAAAAGTATAGTTAATCTTCACAAAATTAATTTTTTGTGAATATTTTTTGGTGTCTGAAACGGATTAATTGTATTTACATTATTTCTTATGGGAAATAAGGTTTTGAGTTTCGAGTAATTCGTGTTAAGGTCTAGCTCCTGGGACGGATTATGACCGAAACACGAGGGAACACTGTATTTATAAAGAAGTGAAAAGTACCACTAACATGAGCCCTCAGTATACTTTGGAGAAAAAGCCTAGATCTAGGTGAAGTACTAGAGACCTTAAAGAGTGCAGACATAGCCCCATGGCATAAGTGAGGTAGTAGAGCACTAGCTAAAAATTACAGACCAGTAACCCTAACTTCCCACATAAAAATCTTGAAAAGAGTGATGAGATGGCAGATTACAAATTTCAGCACAACTGGAATAACCCAAACCAGCATGGTTTTAGAGCAGGACGATCATGCCTGTCACAGCTGCTGAACCACTATGACAGAATTACGGAGGCATTGGAAGGCCACCAAAACACAAGATGTGATATACACAGATTTTGCAAAGGCGTTTGACAAATGCGATCATGGAGTGGTAGCGCACAAAATGAGGGCCATAGGCATTGTGGGGAAGGTAGGCAGATGGATTTTCAGGTTCCTAACACACAGAACACAAAAACTAGTAGTAAACAGAGTAAAATCCAGTATCAGCAAGGTAAAAAGCTCAGTTCCTCAAGGCAATGTCCTGGCACCTCTGCTGTTTCTCATCCTCATAGCAGACATAGATAAAAGCAGCCATCAAAGTTTTGTATCATTTGCAGACAACACTAAAATATGCATGAAAGTCACTACAGTAGAAGACACTGAAAAATTACAAGTACAGTGGTCCCTCGGTTTTCGTGCATCTCCAAACTCGAACATTTATGTAAGTGTATTTTCGTAAGTGCTGTTGCAAGTGTATTTTTGGGGGTCTGAAATAGACTAACCTACGTGACATTATTTCTTAAGGAAGTAAATTCTTTCGGTAATGGCACTTGAGCAGCATTCTGGAACGCATTTTCGGCGAAAACCGAGGGACCACTGTACAGTGGACACTTGGTTTTCGTGTTTAATCCGTTCCAGAGGGATTGGCTAAAACTAAAATCGGCGAAAACTAAAACCATTTTCCCCATAAGAAATAATGTAAATTCAATTAATTCGTTTCAGACACCCAGGAGTATTAATAAAAAATATTTTTTTTTAGAGATTAAATATAGATTTACATACAGAAAAGAATGACAAATAAATATAAAGCACTAATAACATGTATAAATGAACATTTAACATCACACTTACCTTTACTGGCGACTCTTGTTGGTGTATGGAAGACGGAGAGGAGGAGAGAGGGAGGCGAGTTTATTGTTTGGAGGCAGGACAAAATGCTTCAATTTGACACTAATATCAGCTCTACGGCTTATTTATCTATCACAATTCATCTAATATGACATAATAAACAATATTAATAACATAGAAACATGATATATACTCTAGAATGAATAAAATATGTCATTACGAATGTGAGGACTGGTGATAGTGTTATTGTTATTTGGTTTATAAGGGCCACTGACCATAAGCCGTACATATAGTGGTGGTGTTGGGCCTGGTAGCAGCAAGCCACCACCACTATTCACACTGAAACAATGTACGTAATTTATAAATAAGAAATATTTACACTTTAATTTATAAATAAGAAATATTTACACTTTAATTTATAAATAAGAAATATTTACACTTTAATTTATAAATAAGAAATATTTACACTTTAATTTATAAATAAGAAATATTTTTTTTTTTATTAACACATCGGCCGATTCCCACCAAGGCAGGGTGGCCCGAAAAAGAAAAACTTTCATCATCATTCACTCCATCACTGTCTTGCAAGAGGGGTGCTTTACACTACAGTTATAAAACTGCAACATTAACACCCCTCCTTCAGAGTGCAGACACTGTACTTCCCATCTCCAGGACTCAAGTCCGGCCTGCCGGTTTCCCTGAATTCCTTCATAAATGTTACTTTGCTCACACTCCAACAGCACGTCAAGTATTAAAAACCATTTGTCTCCATTCACTCCTATCAAATACGCTCACACATGCTTGCTGGAAGTCCAAGCCCCTCGCACACAAAACCTCCTTTACCCCCTCTCTCCAACCCTTCCTAGGCCGACCCCTACCCCGCCTTCCCTCCACTACAGATTTATACACTCTCGAAGTTATTCTGTCTCGTTCCATTCTCTCTACATGTTCGAACCACCTCAACAACCCCTCCTCAGCTCTCTGGATAATAGTTTTGGTAATCCCGCACCTCCTCCTAATTTCCAAACTCCAAATTCTCTGCATTATAGTCACACCACACATTGACCTCAGACATGACATCTCCACTGCCTCCAGCCTTCTCCTCGTTGCAACATTCATCACCCATGCTTCACACCCATATAAGAGTGTTGGTATAACTATACTCTCATACATTCCCTTCTTTACTTCCATGGACAAAGTTCTTTGTCTCCACAGACTCCGAAGTGCTCCACTCACCCTTTTTCCCTCATCAATTCTATGATTCACCTCATCCTTCATAGACCCATCTGCTGACATGTCCACTCCCAAATATCTGAATACATTCACCTCCTCCATACTCTCTCCCTCCAATCTGATATTCAATCTTTCGTCACCTAATCTTTTTGTTATCCTCATCACCTTACTCTTTCCTATATTCACTTTCAATTTTCTTCTTTTACACTAATTTATAAATAAGAAATATTTAGACTTTAATTTATAAATAAGAAATATTTAGACTTTAATTTATAAATAAGAAATATTTAGACTTTAATTTATAAATAAGAAATATTTAGACTTTATAAATAAGAAATATTTACACTTTATAAATAAGAAATATTTACACTTTATAAATAAGAAATATTTACACTTTATAAATAAGAAATATTTACACTTTATAAATAAGAAATATTTACACTTTATAAATAAGAAATATTTACACTTTATAAATAAGAAATATTTACACTTTATAAATAAGAAATATTTACACTTTATAAATAAGAAATATTTACACTTTATAAATAAGAAATATTTACACTTTATAAATAAGAAATATTTACACTTTATAAATAAGAAATATTTACACTTTATAAATAAGAAATATTTACACTTATCCTGGGGGAGATGGTGGCAGAGGGCAGCGCTGGTCTCAGTGCCCCTATATTCCTCAAACAACAATGGAGGAGTTAAGTTTTGTGTCATCATTTTTCTATCACTCAATCGCTTAAGTTACTTGCTACACTGTTAGTGCTTCATTTTATCACTGGCTGGCGCTATAGCCTTTATTGACTCCACTTTGATACTTTGCTATGATTTCTTTCTTTAATTCTATGGTGTTCCTCACTTTCTTTACCAAAGGACTGGCACTAGGAGCTTTCTTTGGTCCCATGGTGACTTATTTAGCAGTCACACAATAATCAAGGGCCAAAAACAATGGATTGTTAAGAAATGTTTTGAATGAACTCTCAGGATAATGTTCACTCAACCAGAAACAATGCTACACTGCCTTAGAATGTGCGTGGGAGACGAGCTTGCGGGCTTTGTATGTGCGCTGGGCACTGGACAGGTTCCGTACCATCGACAAAAACTGAGCCAATCGGCGAAAACTAAGCCAATATTTCCACGAAGATACACGAAAACCAAGGGTCCACTGTAGATATAAGCAGTGTTTTCCAGTGGGCAGTGGAGAACATGATGTTCAATAGTGATAAATTCCAGCTGCTTAGATATGGAAAGAATGAAGAAGTCAAAAGGAATACTACTGTATACAAAACTCAAGAAGATCACCAAATAGAATGAAAGGAACATGTAAAAACTTGGGAATAATTATGTCTGCTGACCTTTCTTTCAAAGAGCATAATAAGACAAAGATCACAATAGCCAGGAGGATGACAGGATGGGTATTGAGAACTTTCAAAACAAGGGAAATAATGCCAATGGGGACACTTCAAATCGCTAGTGCTCCCTCATTTGGAATATTGCTCAGTGTTGACGGCCCCATTCAAGGAAGAAACATCAGAACTTGAACAAATGCAGAGAGAGTGTTTATGGCCCACATAGAACCAGTAGAGTATTTAAATTACTGGGAATGTCTTAAAGTTTTAAACATGTACTCACTGGAGCGAAGGAAGGAAAGATGCATGATAATACAGAGGCCCCCCGGTTAACGAAAAAACTTCATCCCAGAAGCCTGCTCAAGTGCCATTACCGAACGAATTTACTTAAGAAATAATGTCACGTAGGTTAGTCTATTTCAGACCCCCAAAAATACACTTCCACAAGCACTTACAATATTATACTTACATAATTGTACGATTTTCGGGGTGTTCGTTAACCGGGGTCCACTGTATATACTACAGTGGACCCCTGAGTTTCGGTCACCTCGGAAATCAAACAATTATGTAAGTTTAATATTGTAAGTGCTTTTGTATGGGTATTTTTGGGGGTCTGAAAGGACTAATCTAATTTACATTTTTCCTTAAAGGAACAAATTCGTTCGGTAATGGCACTTGAACAGCCTTCTGGAATGAATTATGACCGAAACTCGGGGGTCCACTGTACCTGGAAAGTACTCGATGGCCTGGTCCCAAATCTGCACACTGCTATAACATACTGGAGTGAGAGATATAGGAGAAAGTGCAAAATAAACCCAGTGAGGAGCAGAGATGCAGTGAGCACAATAAGGGAACACTGTATCAACATTCATGGCCCCAGACTATTCAACATCTTACCACAAGATATCAGAAACATGGCTGGAAGAAGTCTTCAAGAGAAAACTGGACACGTATCATCACCAGGTCCCAGATCAACCAGGCTGTGATGGATATGTGGGGCAGCAGGCCTCTAGCAGCAACAGCCAGGTTGACAAGGCAAGCACCAGACAAGCCTGGCCCATGGCCAGGCTCCAAGAGCAGTAAGACTCTCGAAACTCATCAAAGATAAATGTCCTCACTCACTAGCCCACCTGCTCCCATCCACTAGCTTGTCACACAATGGACTCACCCTGAGGCTCATTCCAAAATGGGGAGGAAAGAATGAAGTTTGAGTCATATTTTCCTCTACATGTACTCCACCGTATAAGTCAATTTTTCATGGCGTGTCCATGGAAAAACTGCCACAATTTTGCAACCATGTTACAGCAAAAACATGTTAACAGATTGCATGTTATCCAACAGTTTATTGTATACAGACATAATTTACGAGCATTTACAAATTTCTTAATTCTGGAAGACTTCAAAACCTAACATGGAATTTTGGGCTTTTACTGCTTTTCAAATCCCTCTCTCCTAGATTACCTTCATCTCACTCTGGCTGTACTGCATTACACTTCAGCACTGTGTTTTTCTCTACAAAAATCTGTCCATTTTTTCTTCAACTGTTGCACATAAGACTAATAAACTTTTACACAAATTCTTTACACAATGTATGAAGGTTTACAAAGTTAAAATGTCTAAAATGCCAGATTCAGAATAGTTTTGGTCCCAACATACTGGATACAAAAAAAAAAGAATTACTGTCTTATGGTAGATTTGTATGCATTCAACACCAGCTCTTTGCAGTGAACTTGAAAATAGTATGGTGAGGCTATACATTTTAAATAAAGTATAAAAAATAGATAACCTGCACACATGCACGCACGCATGCATGCATGCATACACACATATATTTAGTTATATGTACTATATATTAATAGAAAGATTTCTAAAATACATTCTGCTGCAAGCAATTTCTTTATATGTAATTTTTAAATTGAACACTTAAAATGTTACTGAAGTAAAAAGCTACTAGTGTAATGTACATATCCTGACACAAAGATGTGTCGTAACACAGTATTAAAACTCACTGAAACAATCAAATTCAAAGATGAAAAATGGGAAAAAAGTGCATAAATTGGTTATTGGTATATTCCTTTTTTTAAAAACACTAATATATATAGCCATCTGAAACCTTAGCGACGTATCTTCAGTCAATAGTAGTAAGAAACAATCATTTACCACTTATACAAAATCAATTCATGAAGCTGGTTGCACAATGGAAAATTAAAACTTAACTACAGTAACAGAGTAGAGTATATCTTGAAAATTGGGACAGGGTGCACATCCACACATTTACATGGATATGATAACACAAATCTCTTCTCCTCAGAAAGGACTGCAACAGATGGTTATGCCTACCTTGATGCACCAACCTGAGGACTTCCTGCACAGACCTACAGGCTATCTAGCCACTTGCAGGAACCTGGCAATATCAACACCATCCTGTACAAAGATTTCCATAATCACCAAAAGAATAGTATACAAAAAAATAATCTGAATGGATTCACACTGATTATATAACTGCAACAAGTTTCACACAAACACTCGCTACATACCAAACACTTATTAAATAATTCTCATTTGCAGAGTCACACCACTATCATTTTATAAACTTGAATAACACTTACTTTGGATGCACAGTAAATACAGTGGTACCTCGACTTACGATATTTTTTCATTCCAGAATGCTGTTCAAGTGCCATTACCAAACGAATTTATCTCCTTAAGAAATGTTGTAAAATAGACTAGTCCTTTTAGACCCCCAAAATTACACTTACAAAAGCATTTAAAAAAATAAACTTACATAAAAGGGTGAGTTTGGGGACCATCGTAAGTCGAGGTACCACTGTACTCACTCATGAGTGACTGTTATTTGCAAAATTTATTGCAGTGTATTTAACAGCAATTTACGGTATCAAATTTTTTGAAAAATTTGTATGCACACGAACCAGTTAGCTCTACACTGCTCCTAGGGTGATCAAATCCATGCAATCGAGTAGTCTTTCGTCTAGTGAGCCAACAACCAGCTACTTACTGAATGGCTTAACACTTCATGACCAAAACCAAAGGGTTTTAAGATCTTCTCTCATTTTTCTAAATTCCTTCTTCATCATTTCACATTAGCCATTGCATCTAAGAGGACTGCTAGTGATACTGGAAGTCAGAAGGTAAGGATGTAACAATTAAGAAGATAGCTTGTATATTACTCTATGTCTACATATTCATATACAACACTGAATGAGCAAATTATAAACATTCAATACAGGATTACAGCTTTTCGTGTATATATTCACAGAGTATTTGTAATTTAAACATTTGTATACAGTGAACCCCCGAGTTTCGTAAAAACTTCACTTCTGAAGTCTGCTCAAGTGCCATTACCGAACGAATTTACTCCCTTAAGGAAAAATTTCACGTAGGTTAGTCTATTTCAGACCCCCAAAAATACACTTCCACAAGAACTTACAAAATTATACTTACATAATTGCACGATTTCCGGGGTATTCGTTAACCGAGGGTCCACTGTATTTAGAATGAATGCAGAAGTGTCAAGGATTTTGTGTCTGCTGCTACTGACTAATCAATAAAGGATATACGTAGTTATGTCTACATCTCATTAAGGCAAAATTTATGGGAACTGTGAAGATTCTGGAATGTATTTCATCCAAAATGCCAGATAATAAAGTGGAGTCTTTGAACATTTTTACTTCATATTTAGAATGAGTGTGGAAGATGGGAGTTTGTTTGTCAACCAGTAATGACAGTGATAGGAAATCATTAGTAGTGAAGTTTTAGTATATTGTACAGTGGAACCTCGGTACTCAAACAGCTCCCTACTCGAATAAAGCTTGGCACTCGACTAAACAAACGACTTGCCAGAACTTCACTGTAAACTATTTCGTGTTTCTTCGCATTTTTTGGTGTTTTTTATATTATTTATATAAATAAATCACCATGGGGCCTACGAAGATTAGTGATAACAGTCAACCAAAAAGAAAATTGGTTGGGAAGAATTCATTCGATATTTGAACGGATCAGCACTTGTGGAGAAATTTCTCCACGAGGGGGGTATCAGCCCCCTACAGCCCCTTTCAGCCCTTTTCAACTGAGGGGCCCAGCCCTCTCAGAATGGGACAGTGACGTCTTGTTTGCTGCCGCATCAAGTACAGTGGACCCCCGAGTTTTGTAAAAACTTCACTCCTGAAGCCTGCTCAAGTGCCATTACTGAACGAATTTACTCCCTTAAGGAAAAATGTCTCGTAGGTTAGTCTATTTCAGACCCCCAAAAATACACTTCCACAAGCACATACAATATTATACTTACATAATTGTACGATTTCCGGGGTTTACGAAACTCGGGGGTCATCTGTATAAAAAACACAGATGTACCAGACTAGACACGCCACTTCCTTGCAAGATGTACAGTAGACCCTCATTTAGCACGGTAGTTACGGTCCTGAAAACATCGTGTTAGGTAAAATCGTGTTAGATAATTAAAAGAACTTATGGGAAAAATAGGGTTACGGTCCTGAGAGTCCCCAAAAAGCCAAACAAGTTTTTTTTTGACCAACAGATCTTACAAATATAAAAGAGAATATGTAATTGTAGTTCATTATCGTGATGTATTATGTTGTATTTACTGCTTAAGACTACAAATGTAACAGACATAATAGTATTTACCTTAAATTGTGGGTGCTGATGTTTGTGGATGATTGTGAAGAGAGTGGAGAGTTATGCTGTGGCCCTACTGGGCTGAGGTGGATAGTAGAGATTCTGGAACTGAAGTCGATAGTTGTACTGAGTGTCTCTAACTTTAATAAAGTCATTCAGTAAGTCAGTCAAGTCATTCATTCAGTCAGTCAGTCAAGTCATTCATTAAGTCAGTCAGTCAAGTCATTCATTAAGTCAGTCAGTCAAGTCATTCAGTAAGTCAGTCAGTCAAGTCATTCAGTCAGTCAGTCAGTCAGTCAAGTCATTCAGTCAGTCAAGTCATTCAGTAAGTCAAGTCATTCAGTAAGTCAAGTCATTCAGTAAGTCAAGTCATTCAGTAAGTCAAGTCATTCAGTAAGTCAAGTCATTCAGTAAGTCAGTCCAGTCAGTCAGTCAGTCAGTCCAGTCAGTCAGTAAGTTAGTCACACAAACTTATGTTTACATCTTTTTATGTGTACAAAGTAACACTTCATTACAGCCACAGGTTATGTCTTGTCTAATATCTTTTTCTTCGTTAATTCTAAGACTTAATAAATGCTTAAACATTTTCTTGCCACTTTGAGCAACACTGGTATGCCTACTGGGTGACATGATTGCTTGGCAGATACAAGATATAGTAATTTAAAGATCAAAACACAATTCACTCTTATTCTTGACAAACACAGCTGGCTTGACGCGTATGGAATACGAATGCTGGGATGGTGGGGTGTTGTTGGGGGAGGGGTAGCCTGGGAAGGCGGGTGGTCTCCCCAGCTGTTCCACAACATTAGCACCGGCCGCTTGAGGGAATGGTTATTTGTTTTTTCTTCCTGCAAACTGTAAGTAAGTTTATCCAGGTATACACATACAGTTACAAAGATTATCATACATAGCAGCATATGTGTAGAGAACCTAGGATAACCCAAACTTTGGGTTATCCTAGGTTCTCTAGGATAACACTTTGGGTTATCCTAGGTTCTCTAGGATAACACTTTGGGTTATCCTAGGTTCTCTAGGATAACACTGGGTTATCCTAGGTTCTCTACACATATGCTGCTATGTATGATAATCAATGTAACTATCTCTGTATACCTGAATAAACTTAGTTTGTGCGAAGGAAAAACAAATTCCCTTTTCCTCAAAGCATGAGGATTCTTACAGCGGTAAATAACCATGGGCTTACACTTGAAATCACCTGATGCATTACCCAAAAGGAGCAAGGTGAAGCGATCCTTTGCTGTCTTGGAGCCTGGTGCACTTTTCTCTTGCTGACTGATATAAGTTCATGTTGGCATTTTCTTCCAGAAAACACTTGTCTCGTCAGCATTAAACACTTGTTGTGGATCATAGCCACCCTTAGTAGGACCCCCACTGACTCAATGGTTTAACCTACTGCAGGCGATCGCGGGCTCAAAATTTTTCCCCTCCAGCGAATCGCGTAATATAAGGTTTACGTCGTGTTAGATAAAAATGTGCCGCAATTCTTCAATCGCGTAATACCCAAAACGCGCAACATAAAGTCGTGCTAAATGAGGGTCTACTGTATGTCACGGCTGACCATTGTTGTAATTTGGATGGGTTAATGAGAGATAATCGATCTCTTAAGAAATACTACACCCAATTTAATACCATGTTAAAGATAGCTTACACAGTTGTCTAAGCCCAGACAGCAAGAAATCAGGCATTCTGCATTGCTTCCCATAGAAGTTTGGCAAGAAAGGGAAACGTGCTTGAATCAACATTTCTTTTGGTTTCAGGGCACGCCTGGGCGAGCGAGAGGCGCTGGTGTTTAGATTGCTTTTAATTCTCCCAGAGGGAACAGTAACGCCAGGATAATGGATAAAGAACTCTGTTCCACGTGTTTATGTGCATAAAAAAGACAACCCAAATTAGTGGTATATTACAGAGAAGTGTACTCACCTAATTGTGATTGCAGGGGTCGAGACTCGGCTTCTGGTCCCGCCTCTTCACTGTCCACTACTGGGTCTCTTCTCTCCCTGCTCCATGACCTTTATCATACCTCGTCTTAAAGCTATGTATGGTTCCTGACTCCACTACATCATTTGCTAAACTATTCCACTTCCTGACTACTCTACGGCTGAAGAAATGCTTCCTAACATCCCTTTGACTCATCTGAGTCTTCAACTTCCAATTGTGCCCCCTTGTTTCTGAGTTCCCTCTCTGGAACATCCTGTCACTATCTACCTTGTCGATTCCCCGCAGTATTTTGTATGTCGTTATCATGTCCCCCCCTAACCCTTCTGTCCTCCAGTGTTGCCAGGCCTATTTCCCTCAACCTTTCTTCGTAAAACAGTCCCCTGAGCTCTGGAACTAACCTTGTCGCAAACCTTTGCACTTTCTCTAATTTCTTGACGTGCTTGACCAGGTGTGGATTCCAGAATGGTGCTGCATACTCTAGTATGGGCCTGACGTACACGGTGTACAGTGTCTTGAACAATTTCTTGTTAAGGTAACGAAACGCTAATCTTAGGTTTGCCAGTTGCACATATGATGCCGCAGTTATCTGGTTGATGTGTGCTTCGGGAGACATGCTTGGTGTTATACTCACCCCAAGGTCTTTCTCCTTTAACGAGGTTTGTAAACTTTGTCCACCTAGCCTGTACTCTGTCAGCGGTCTTCTTTGCCCTTCCCCGATCTTCATGACTTTGCATTTGGTGGGATTAAATTCAAGAAGCCAGTTGCTGGACCAGGTGTCCAGCTTGTCCAGGTTTCTTTGAAGTCCTGCCCAGTCCTCATCCGATTTGATTCTCCTCATTAATTTCACGTCATCTGCGAACAGAGACACTTCTGAGTCTATCCCGTCCATCGTGTCATTCACATATACCAAGAATAGCACTGATCCTAGGACTGACCCCTTCGGAACCCCACTCGTCACAGGCGCCCATTGTGATACCTCATCACACACCATGACCCGTTGTTGCCTCCCTGTCAGGTATTCCCTGATCCATTTCAGTACCCTTCCTGTTGTACATGCTTGGTCTTCCAGCTTCTTGACTAATCTCGTAGGAGGAACTGTGTCGAAGGCCTTCCTGCAGTCCAGGAAAATGCAATCAACCCACCCTTCTCTCTCGTGTCTTACCTCTGTTACTTTGTCGTAGAACTCCAGGTGGTTTGTTACACAGGATTTGCCTTCCATGAATCCGTGCTGTCTGGCGTTGATTATCCTGTGCCGTTCCAGATGCTCCACCACTCTTTTTCTGATGATTTTCTCCAGGACTTTGCACACTATACACGTAAGTGACACTGGTCTATAGTTTAGTGCCTCTTTTCTGTCTCCTTTCTTAAAAATGGGGACTTCGTTGGCCTTTTTCCATACCTCAGGTAGCTGCCCATTTTCAAGGGATGTGTTGAATATTGTGGTAAGTGGCACACTCAGCATCTCTGCTCCCTCCCGAAAGACCCACAGGGAGATATTGTCCGGACTCATCGCCTTTGAGGTATCAAGGTCACTGAGCAACTGTTTCACCTCCTCCTCAGTTGTGTGTATGCCATCCAACACTTGGTATATTCCTTGTTGGTGTCTTGCTCTGTCCTCTCTACCCAGCTGCCTTCCTTCCTCCACTGTGAATACCTCCTTAAACCTCGAGTTGAGCTCCTCACATACCTCTTGGTCGTTTCTTGTGAGTTCCCCATCTTCTTTCCTCAGCCTTATCACCTGGTCCGTGACTGTTGTCTTCCTTCTGATGTGACTGTACATCAGTTTCGGGTCAGACTTGACTTTCGATGCTATGTCATTTTCGTACTGTTTCTGGGCCTCCCTCCGTACCTGTGCATACTCGTTTCTAGCTCTACGACTTATCTCTTTGTTTTCTTGGGTTCTTTGCCTTCTGTACTTTTTCCATTCTCTGGCACTGAGTCTTTGCCTCCCTGCACCTTTGGTTAAACCAGGGCTCTGTCTGGCCTTCCCATTTAATCTTTTGCCTTTGGGTATAAACTTTTCCTCTGCCTCCTTGCACTTTGTCACTACGTACTCCATCATTTCATTTACTGACTGTCCTTCCATGTCCCTGTCCCACTGAACCTCCTGCAGGAAGTTCCTCATACCCGTGTAGCCCCCTCTTCTAGAGTTTGGTTTGTCTCTTTCCGTACCGTTTTCCCTCTCCACCTGTAACTCTACTATGTACTCAAAGCTCAGCACCATGTGGTCACTGGCTCCCAGGGGGCTCTCGTGTGTTATGTCCTCAATGTCTGAGCTGCTCAGGGTGAATACAAGGTCCAGCCTTGCTGGTTCGTCCTCTTAGCGCAGCTTCTTGTAGTGACATTACTGCAAATAGACGAATATTGAAGAACGTAGTGACATTGCGAGTGTAACAAAGTTCCAGACTAGGACGTATGACATTCCTCAGCGATACTTCTTCAATCAAGACACTGGATACCTGTCGCATGGTGCAAACAACACCATAGCTCACGTTACAACGAGCAAGGTAGGTTTTGAACTTCTTTTGGCACAAGAGGACTGCGCAGTTTTTAGTCACAAGGGGTTTGAAACCGTCCTATTGACGGAAGTAAGGTGTAGGCTTTTTAGCCCAACCAAGTTAGTACCACATTGTTCAGTATTCAATTACTGAATATATTGCTATACGCTCCTCAGGGGCAATTAATCACAAACTCACTTTATACATACTTGTCCCTAACAGCTCCGTGGCTGTAGAACACACTGGGTCATATCGGGGGAACTATCTGGCCGCAGCTGCAGAAAGTTGACCCAGCAACAAAGATAAGTAGTACAGTGTTTCTTATGTTCCTGTACAAATGTTTTATGTGTTCTACCAATGTAATTTTACCACAGCACTCGATTACCGAGGTTCCACTGTATATGCACTCCCAAGTGAAGAGTCACATATACTGACTGCCCAGTCACCAGGACTGGAATCGGCCACAATGCCTTAACTGTTATTATGAGGACATAACTCATATAGTGGATTTAACATGGACTGTAACTACTGTGCTAAGTGAGTATTTGCTGCATTTAACAATTCATCACCAACCATCATCTTCCTGAAAGGTTTATTCACAACCAATAAAACAGGCACAGTAAAACCCCTATCTTACCAATATTTGTACTTATTAAACTGGCACTTGGGAATTACAGTAATTTGTTACAATTGCCAATCTACAAAAAACATAGCAAACACTCAGAAATTATTTTTCTCAATTAATTTTTTCAAAATACATTCATATTTATGTTCATTTTAATATGATGGGAGAGTTCACGTTTGTTGATATATATCTGTATTGATAAAGAAACCCTTTTTGCCAGTGTTTAGCTTCTTGTGTACACAGTATAACAGAAAGAGTTGGAACCTTGTGCAGCTTGTCATCTGCTCCACTCCCACCAACCACCAAAAATGTGGCTACCTGTTTACAGATGGCTACATCCTTTGTTATTTTTCATTTACATTACCTAATGAACCTGATATTTTATAATCATAACTGTTGAAGCTGATTTACTTATATACAGCCTCTTCTCACTTAGCGACGTACTCTGTTACCGATGACTCGGACTTATGACAGGTTTTCTGACCAGTATGCATACCTAAATAATGTATATTAGAACTGATTTCCTATATCCTGTTTATTACAATATACGTTACACTACTGTACAAACATTTAAAAATAATACTAAAAATGTTATAAATGGTGCAAAGGTGACATTAAAACAATATCAAAGATGGTTGACACAAACCCACTACCATTATAGCATGCTCCTTGCTTAGCGACGAATTCGTTTACCGACGTGGTCTTAGGAACGGAACTCCGTCGTTAAGTGAGGAGAGGCTGTACTGGTAATATAAAAATTACAGAATAATTTACAATAGTTACTAATCACAAAAATCATCTGGAAAACAGTTTTGTATGGGGGTGTTTGGAGTTTAGTTTACCAGTGTTACAGCACTGAAACCACCACCTCCCAATAACCCAAAGCCTACTCTTGTTCCTGACCTTGAGCACAGGTGAAAAAAAAAAGTACGTCTTATAAGCCAAAAAATCGCAGTAATATTTACAGTTTTATTAAAATTGAATTGCTGCTTCTGCCCACACAGTGTTGTATTGGATGTGATGGGAGAGAGAGGGTATGAAAGGGAAAGTAGTCCAGTTACTGCTGTCCATGCTGTAATAAGTCAGATAAGACAGTAGGAGGGGAAGAGATGAGATGGATTCATCTGAGTACTGTGCATTGTTTACTTATTTCATTCTTAAAAGTAAATGAAACTGGAAAATTATAGTTCATGAATGCATCTCTCATTATAACATGGTTGTCTATGGGGAAAATAGGCTCCCAGTTCCAAACACTGAAATCATGAATTTGTTGAGCTATCATTCAGGTAAGATCTTCAGTAGAAATATAAACACATAAGCAGTATAATGTGATCCTTTATTGACAATGTTTCGCCCACACAGTGGGCTTTATCAAGCAACAAACAGATCTATCTGGGTGAAAGGTACAAGAGTATATATACAGTGGACCCCGGTTTACGATGGTCCCCAAACTCGCCCTTTTATGTAAGTTTATTTTTTTAAATGCTTTTGTAAGTGTATTTTTGGGGGTCTAAAAGGACTAGTCTATTTTACATTATTCCTTATGGGGATAAATTCGTTTGGTAATGGCACTTGAACAGCATTCTGGAACGAAAAAATATCATAAACCGGGGGTCCGCTGTACCTTTCACCCAGGTAGATCTGTTTGAGACTTGATAAAGCCCACTGTGTGGGCAAAATGTCAATAAAGGATCACATTATACTGCTTATGTGTTTATATTTCCATTGTCAGTATTTTATACCATTTAATTTCCAAGATCTTCAGTAATCAGACAAAAAATTAGCATCCAAAAACACCACCAATGGATGAACCTGCACTACTGTTTTTTTTTAACCTAAGCCTAACTTCTATTGCCATAGCCCTAAGAAAGATTATTTACATACAGGTACACATAGCACTAAAACAAAGATCTTAATGCTGAATATAGCCACTACTGGGTTAATGCTAGGCTCTCCCATATATATAAGTAATATGAAAGCACTGGTTAAACAATAAAGCTGTCAACGAAAGAAAAAAATGTCCATTGATGCAAGTAGTTTGGTTAGCATTAAAAAAATAGGTTAGACAAATACAAGAGTTAGAATAGTTGTGCAAGAGTCTACTCGTGGTTAAGCAAGGCCATTATAAGACTATTTGGAATAGTAACCTTGGAAGCTAATAACCCAGGATAAACCAAGGGAGCCAAATGGTATCTATTTACTGCCAGGTAACAGTGGCAGCGAGTGTTAGGAGAACTTGCCCAGGCTTCAACCCAGGCACTTTCAATTGTGAGCAGAACGTGCAACAACTGAACTATAAAGTTCAGATTCACATTCAGGTTATTTCAAATCAATACATGTACAAAATATACAATAATCAGGAAGCCAACAGGATGCACAGCATTTCGGGCAGTGCCTTGCTCTTACTACAGTGACCCTATCTTCTAATTTTTCTAAGTTCTGCGATTTTAATTTTGCTTTTCCTATATGTAGATGATCTCACGTTGTCAGGGTCAATGATCTTCAGTAAAGGTTTTTTGTTAGTTTATGAAGATATTTTTCTCCACCTTTTACATAGTAAATACACTGGTGATAGTCATCACACGTCTGTCTGATAACACTCTCAGACAAACTCTAAACTACCAAATAATACAAAATGAAATAGGAAAAATAATCAATATACATTCGATTTTATAAACTTACTGGTGTTCCGCCAATTTTACTGCTGGTAAAGCTGGCCAGTTGTTGATTTCTGGAAGATATTTGCTCATCAACATAGCCCAGTAGCACCAACTGCGGCTTCGACGCCATTATCTCCACTGTATTTTCCACCACGAGAACTACACCTTAACTAAATCTTGATCACCTTTACGGTAATCGCATTGTTGCAGACCTCCAGCAGACGATACATCAATAAATTCCGCCGTTCGAAAACTCGAGTGTCATCGAGGAATGATGAATATGTTGAGTTGTGATTGGCTGAGTGAAGCAAAACAAGGTTGAGCTACGTTCTTATTGGTTATTGATTTTGAGGCCTTGTGTTGCGCATCACGTCGTTATGTTCCTAGAACATTTTAATGCTTTTTTGGAAAATATGTACTATCTATGGTAAATCAAAATTTAGAGATAATTATTTAATTACAATAATAAATAAGGCAAATATATTTTAATTTATAACTTGACAAATTAAAGCTAATATAAATAACTCTACATAAGTATTTATTTCCCAGCACACAACGCCAGTCAGCAGCGGCTTATTTAAACCTGCTAAGAAATATCTTTCTAGAATAAGAGTTCAGAAATAACAGAGAAATGATATACTATCAACAAATTGTAATATAACTGTTATACAGTGATAGTGTTATATAAAATGTGGTAGATAGATTCACAAAAATGCCTTTAGGAAATTGGACATTTCGGTGCTGTGATCACTGTAGACAACAAGAGCATTTCACCCCTCCATGGAAGATGTGTTCATTTAATATTACATACCTGCAAGTCCCTTCCAAGAAGCTCATTGCTAGTAATCCCTTCCTTAAATCACTTGTTAAAGCAACTGCTCAAGAAGAAATTTCTCGCCTAGCTGGTAGTAATATAAAAGGTGATATGAAAAAGACCTGGAAAACTCCATCTGCAATTCTAGGAAATAAAAAGATATCCAAGAACAATACCATCAAATTATCAAAAACAGATGAACCCCTACTCTCACCAACTGAGACAGCAAACAGACTTAATGTTTTCTTCTCCAATATAGGAAAGAATCTAGCGAGTAAAATCCCAAGCTCGAACACCCTTCCAACAGACTACCTCACTAACACCTACCCTAATACACTATTCCTAGCTCCTACCAACCCAATTGAAGTCTCGCTCATAATCAACACCCTTAAAAACAAGGCAGGAGACATAAACAGCTTACCACCTTTTATGTACAAAAAAGCTTCACAGGTACTGTCACCAATTATAGCAACACTATTCAATAAATCCATTGAAACCTCTACCTTCCCATCAATTCTCAAAATAGCTAGGGTCACCCCGATCCACAAAGGAGATCAAACTGACTTGAATAATTATAGACCAATTTCTAATTTACCACTGCTTTCCAAAATCTTTGAAAAATTAATTCATCAGATCTATTCCTACCTCGTCTCACAATGTACTCAACCCCTGACAATTTTGATTCAGGACCAACAAGAGCACAAACGATGCTATTATACACATGTTAGAGTTAATATACACCGCACTTGAGAAGAAAGCAGTCCATTGGGAATCTTCATTGATCTACGCAAAGCTTTTGATACAGTCGACCATGATTTACTGCTCACAAAATTAGCACACTATGGTATAAGGGGGCACCCACTCAACTACCTAAAGTCATGCCTTAGCAACAGAAGCCAGTACGAGTATACAAATGGAGAGAACTCTTCCACACAACAAATTACAGTCGGAGTCCCTCAAGGAAGTGTCCTAGAGCCTCTCCTATTCCTCATTTACATAAATGACCTACCGAATGCATCACAACTACTCAAACCCATATTATTTGCAGATGACACAACATATGTCTTCTCTCACCCAAATCCAGTCATACTTGCCAACACTGTTAATGCCGAATTACAGAAAATATCAACATGGATGACGACAAACAAGCTTACTCTCAATACTGACAAGACCTACTTCATACAGTTTGGAAACAAAGCCACAAATGTTCCACTTAACATAACGCTCAATGGTTCACCCATCACAAGACTCACAGAGGGAAAATTCCTAGGAATCCACCTTGACAGTAGCCTTAAATTACAAACACACATACAACAGAAAATCTCAAAGACAGTAGGCATATTATCAAAGATACGCTATTATGTGCCACAATCAGCTCTCCTTGCACTATATCATTCACTTTTCTACCCTTATCTCACCTATGGAATCTGTGCATGGGGCTCAACAGCATTAAATCACCTTAGACCACTCATAATCCAACAAAAGGCTGCAGTCAGATGATAACAAATTCCCACTCTAGACAGCATACTCCACCAATATTCAAAAGTCTAAAACTACTCACCGTAGAAAACATTCATACCTATTCATGTGCCTACTACATACATAAAACTCTACACTCTAATATTAACCCTCCGCTCAAAATTCTCCTCAGCAACTTTAATAGGACCCACCACCACAACACAAGATACAGATCACTTTTTAATATACCCCGAGTCCATACCAACCAATGTAAAAATTCTATGAACATAAAGGGCCCCAGAATCTGGAATTTATTACCAGTAAATATTAAGATAACCTTGTCTGAAAATGAATTTAAGACTCTTCTCAAAAACCTCCTACTCACCCTAAACTAAATACTCATACTGTAAACTACTTTAAAAAATGCTCAATATTATTTTCCTTAAGATAATCTCAATTTTATATTACCATCCTCCTAAACACTTGTTACAATTTAATATCATCATATTGTCATTTTAACAGTATAATATCATCATATTGTAATTTGAAATAAAATATATAACTAGAATAAACTCAATCAATTTCTCTAGTATTATGTACATAGTCTATAAGTCATTAGATTAAGCTGCCCCTAATGCCATGGCATGCCACTGGCTCTCCTTGCACTTCAGTTTATGATTGTAACTACCAATATCTATGCATAATTGCAAAGAAATAAAATTTACTTTACTTTACTTTACTACTTTAATAGTGCCACTATAAAAGCTGTGCGCCACTTTTTTTGTTTGGATATGTGGTGTTGCCATACTTTACGTTTCTGGTAGGATGGCCAATGTTGAGCTTTCCCTTTCCAGGGAGCTATCACCCCATTCACCTTTTAAGATAAGATAAGATAAGATAAGATTTCTTCGGATTTTTAACCCCGGAGGGTTAGCCACCCAGGATAACCCAAGAAAGTCAGTGCGTCATCGAGGACTGTGTCTTATTTCCATTGGGGTCCTTAATCTTGTCCCCCAGGATGCGACCCACACCAGTCGACTAACAACCCAGGTACCTATTTGCTGCTAGGTGAACATGACAACAGGTGTAAGGAAACACGTCGAAATGTTTCCACCCGCCGGGAATCGAACCCGGGCCCTCCGTCTGTGAAGCGAGAGCTCAAGCCACCAGACAACCGGGCCACCTGACTGATTTCCTTTTTCACAGAAATGCAGTATAATGATGAATATAATTATGGCAGCCTGGACCCCTCTTAAGCCAGCCATGATTACTCTTCACTCTATCACTTCACACAAAAATTTGTTTTCTTTTCTTAATTTTTATTTTTATTTAAAAGAAACCACTGATCCTATCAGACACCTAGCAATGACCTAGTAGCTAGTCTAGAAATCACCACTGATTACTAGTAAGTTTCGTGTTATCGTATACCACCATTACCCTTTACTTCAGAAATTCCCTTCACTCCTCACTTCACTGTCCGGCTTCATCTATCACACTTCTAGCTCATTTCAATCCTGGAAGGGTAAAAAAAAAAAAAATCTAATCACTGGCGATGTCCTTTCAAAGTTCCATCAATCCCATTTAGCGGGGTTCGTCATGTTGTTGTCTGATTCCTCGTAGAGTTGATGTTTCAGCCATTTTTAAAAGCAGTGAGGGGAAAAAAACGGCCACTGCCTCTGACAGATTCCTTGGAGTTTTGTCGTTAGATCTGGCGTTTTCTCCTATGTTTCCCTCCTAATGTACACTGTTCAGGTAATATGGAAGTCAACTATTGAAAAAAATATATCCTTGGCTGTTTAACTAATCCACTCCTCGCATTTTGGCACTGAGGGAGAGAAACCGCAGCTATAGTCTGACAGTTTCCTTTGAGTAGGTGGAGGAGTGGCATTGCTCATAAAAAAATAATGGGATTTTGATGAGCGGGAGGAGATAGAGGAGAAGCAAGAGATTGCATAATAGGAATACTTTAGTCTAGAGGTCGCAAGGTGGTAATTGCAGTGATGTATAACCCGCCACAGAACAGCAGGAGGCTAATGCAAGAGTATGATGAGAGTAATAGAGCGATGGTTGACACACTGGCTAAAGTGGCCAAAACGGCTCATGCAAGCAGCACAAAGCTGCTGATCATGGGTGACTTCAATCACAAGGAAATCAACTGGGAGAACCTGGAGCCATATGGGGGCCCAGAAACGTGGAGGAATAAAATGATGGAGGTGGCACTGGAAAATCTCATGTACCAACACGTAAGGGACGCTGCCAGAGAGAGAGAGGAGAGGATGAACCAGCAAGACTGGACCTAGTATTCACCTTGAGCAGTGCAGATATTGAGGAAACCACATATGAAAGACCCCTCAGGGCCAGTGATCACGTGGTTCTCAGCTTTGAATACATAGTAGAGTTGTAAGTCGAGAGGGAAGCAGGAAGTGCAGGACGAATGAAGCCAAACTACAAGAGAGGTGACTACGCAGGCATGAAGAATTTCCTGCACAGGGTTCAGCGGGACAGAGAACTGACATGGAAATCAGTAAACGGGATGATGGAATGTGTGACAACAATATGCAAGGAAACTGAGGAAAGGTTTGTACCCAAGGGTAACCGAGATAAAGAGAAAGCCAGGATGAGCCCTTTGTTCACTCAAAGGTGTAGAGAGGCCAAAACCAAGTGTGCTAGAGAATGGAAGAAGTATAGAAGGGAAAAAACCCAGGAGAATAAGGAGAGCAGCTGCAGAGCCAGAAATGAATATGCACAGATAGGAAGGAAGGCCCAATAACAATACGAAAATGACATAGCAGCGAAAGCCAAATCTGACCCAAAGCTGTTGCACAGACACATCAGGAGGAAAACAACGGACATGAACCAGGTAATAAGGCTGAGGAAGGAAGGAGGAGTGATCACAAGAAACGACTGCAATGTATGTGAGGAGCTCAATATGAGATTCAAATAAGTGTTCACAGAGGAGACAGAAGTGACTCCAGAAAGACAGAAAGGTGGGGTACACCATTAAGTGTTGGACACAATACATACAACCGAGGAAGAAATGAAGAGGCTGCTAAGCGAGCTAGATACCTCAAAGGCGATGGGGCCGGATAACATCTCTCCATGGGTCCTAAGAGAGGGAGAAGAGGCGCTATGTGTACCACTAACAACAATCTTCAACACATCTATCGAAACAGGGCGACTACCTGAGGGATAGAAGACAGCAAATGAACTCCCAATTTTTAAAAAGGAGATAGACACAAAGCATTAAACTACAGACCAGTGTCACTGACATGTATAGTATGCAAAGTCATGGAGAAAATTATTAGGAGAAGAGTGGTGGAGCACCTAGAAGGGAATGAGTTTATCAACGACAGCCAGCAAGGTTTCAGGGACGGGAAATCCTGTGTCACAAGCCTTCTGGAATTCTATGACAGGGTGACAGCAGTAAGATAAGAGAGAGGGGTGGGTAGATTGCGTTTTCTTGAACTGTAAGAAGGCGTTTGATACAGTTCCATACAAGAGATTAGTAAAAAAGTTGGAGGACCAGGCAGGGATAACAGGGAAGGCACTCCAATGGATCAGGGAATACCAGTCAGGAAGACAACAGCGAGTCATGGTACGTGGTGACGTGTCAGTGTGGGCTCCTGTGACGAGCGGGGTTCCACAGGGGTCAGTCCTAGGACCAGTGTTGTTTCTGGGATTTGTGTAAGACATGACGGAAGGAATAGACTTGGAAGTGTCCCTGTTTGCAGATGATGTGAAGTTGATGTGAAGAATTCAATCGAACGAGGACCAGGCAGAACTACAAAGGGATCTAGACAGGCTGCAGGCTTGGTCCAGCAACTGGCTTCTGGAGTTCAAGCCCACCAAGTGCAAAGTCGTGAAGATTTGGGAAGGGCAAAGAAGACTGCAGACTGAGTACAGTCTAGGGGGCCAGAGACTACAAATCTCACTCAAGAAAAAAGGATCTCGGGGTGAGTATAATACCGGGCACATCTGAAGCGCACATGCTGCATACGGGCACCTAGAAAACAGCATTCCGACATCATAATAAGGAATCGTTCAGGACCCTGTACACTGTGTACCTTAGGCCCATATTGGAGTATGCAGCACCAGTTTGGAATCCACACCTAGCCAAGCACATTTGGAAATTAGAGAAAGTGCAAAGGTTTGCAACAAGATTAGTCCTCGAGCTAAGGGGTATGTCTTACGAGGAGAGGTTAAGAGAAATCGACCTGACGACTCTGGAAGACAGGAGAGATAGGGGGGATATGATAATGAAATATAAAATACTGAGAGAAATCGACAAGGTGAACAGAGACAGGATGTTCCAGAGATGAGACACAGCAACAAGGGGTCACAGTTGGAAGTTGAAAACTCAGATGAATCACAGTTATCAGTCACAGAGTTGTCAGGAAGTGGAATAGTCTGGAAAGTGATGTAGTGGAGGTAGGATCCATACACAGCTTTAAGAAGAGGTATGATAAAGCTCATGGAGCAAGATGAGTGACCAAGTAGCGGCAGCAAGAGAAGAGGCGGGGGCCAGGAGCTGAGTCTCGACCCCTGCAACCACAATTAGGTGAGTACAGACGCACACAGAGATGGGGAAAAAGGCAATGGGGGGCGGAGAGGGAGAAGTCAGTGTTTATTCACGGGCTTCACGAGAGAGAATTAAGGACACACAATGAAAGACGGCAGGAGGAAAGACAGGACATTGAGAACGTCATTAAATAGGTGAAAAGGACATGTCTGAGATAGTAAATTTTCAGAGAATAGGTGGGTACGTGAAGGGGAGAAAATGGCCAGTCAAGCTAATTTTCAAGACAGAAAGAGTGCGAAAGAGGATCCTGCAAGAGAAACCATGGCTGAAGGAATCGTCAGCATACAGGAGGGTGTTCCTAGACTGGGACATAACAAAAAAAGAATGACAGCAGCTGAGGGAGTGGAGGCAAAAGCGAAAGGAGCTAGGAAGAGAGACACAGACAGAATCAGCAGAGATCAACCAGAACAGGGAAGAGCAACAAGAGTGAGCACACACAGACCCATCCCAAGAACCCCAAAACCAAACACACTATCCCAACACAGACCACAATCCACACAGGCCAGACACACAAAGGAACACGGGGCTACAACCATGATAGCACCGGGAGAGGCTAATGCATTCTGACGAGGCAATGGAGACACAGTGGGAGGAGGAAAGGGGGAAGTCGATCTTTATCTATGGTCTGAAGGAAGTCGAAGGGGACACCCACAACAGAAGAAAACAGGAGGAGAAAGAAAGGATCAAAGGCATCATGCTAGCAATAGGGGAAGACACGTCCCAAGTGACAAATTTTTGGAGAATCGGGTGGTACACAAGGAGAAGAAATCGACCTCTCAAGGTAATCTTCAAGGCAGAATCAGCCCGCACCACGATCCTGCAAGAGAAAGCACGGCTGAGGACAAATCAGGGGTACCGGAATGTATACCTAGATCGGGACAGAATGCAGGAAGAAAGGGAGGCCCTGAAGGAGCAGATAAGAAGGCGAAGAGAGGAGAGAGAGGAGGCAGTGAGATACGGAGGACACCAAGCCC
>WNWK01009868.1:15000-73803 GCA_009830355.1 Cherax destructor | reverse complement strand
GAGACTAGTACCTAAATTTTTAGACCACATCGGGACTAACACTATATCCTCTAAAATCAGGCAAATCACAGACAACACCACAGCCCACTCCCCTCCTTTCATAACCAACCTGGGAAAATTCCCCCAAGATATTAAAAAGTTCCCTTCAGACTACATAATGAGTCAGCTGTTAATAACTTTAAAACAGCTATGATTTGATCATAATGAATTAAAACATATTCAGATACTAATGAATGCATCAAGAATTTTTTTAAAAAAAAACACCTCTATAAAACATTGCCCAAAAAAACTAAAGACAATAAGAGATTAAACAACCCCTTTTAACACCCAGCATCCTTAAATCCATTAACAAAAGGCACAATATGAAAAACAATACAGAAGGGGTCTAATAACCAGAGAACAATCCAAACGCTACTCATCAATCCTTACCAGCCTGATAAGAAGGTCAAAAAATTGTATTATGAGAACAGACTCCAGACCATAAAAGGTGATATGAAAAAGACCTGGAAAACCCTATCTGCAATTCTAGGAAATAAAAGATATCCAAGAACAATACCATCAAATTATCAAAAACAGATGAACCCCTACTCTCACCAACTGAGACAGCAAACAGACTTAATGTTTTCTTCTCCACCATAGGAAAGAATCTAGCGAGTAAAATTCCAAGCTCGAACACCAGGCCAACAGACTACCTCACCAACACCTACCCTAATACACTATTTCTAGCTCCTACCATTCCAATTGAAGTCTCGCTCATTATCAACACCCTTAAAACAAGGCAGGAGACATAAACAGCTTACCACCTTTTATATACAAAAAAGCTTCACAGGTATGTACTGTCACCAATTATATCAACACTTTTCAATAAATCCATTGAAACCTCTATCTTCCCATCAATTCTCAAAATAGCCAGGGTCACCCCGATCCACAAAGGAGGTGACCAAACTGACTTGAATAATTATAGACCAATTTCTAATTTACCACTGCTTTCTAAAATCTTTGAAAAATTAATTCATAGCCAGATCTATTCCTACCTCGTCTCACACAATGTACTCAACCCCTGTCAATTTAGATTCAGGACCAACAAGAGCACAAACGATGCTATTATACACATGTTAGAGTTAATATACACCGCACTTGAGAAGAAAGAAGTCCCGCTGGGAATCTTCATTGACCTACGCAAGCTTTTGATACAGTCGACCATGATTTACTGCTCACAAAATTAGCACACTATGGTATAAGGGGGCACCCACTCAACTACCTAAAGTCATACCTTAGCAACAGAAGCCAATATGTGTACACAAATGGAACGAACTCTTCCACACAACAAATTACAGTCGGAGTCCCTCAAGGAAGTGTCCTGGTGTGATGTAGTCAGTGTGCTGTGAGGTCTACCTAAGCGGCCACACCTGCCCTTGGTAAATAGCTGTCAGACACGCCTCGGATTAAGGCTCAGGTCTTTTGTCTTTTGGACTAGCGTCAGGTCAAAGCACATGGTGCACTCCTCATTGGGGGGATGCTTGAAGGACCATATAAGGCCTAGGAAACAACTAGAGAGGGACATTCTGGCGGAGCTCTGGCCTGTGTGCAGAGCTCTGGGCTGGAGACATTCTGGCGGAGCTCTGGCCTGTGTGCGGAGCTTTGGGCTGGGGACATTCGGGCAGAGCTCTGGCCTGTGTACAGAGCTCTGGGCATGAGATTCTAGCAGAGCGGCTGTCGGTGTGCAGAGCTCTGGGAGAGAGTGCTGTAGAGTCTCTGGAGGAGACTGTTGGAGACACTGGGCAGAGTTCTGTTGGAGCAGGTCTTGGGACCTGTGGCTAGAAGTGTGACTGAGTTCCTGTGGTGAACTGTCCTCTGAACTATATATAAGAACATAAGAACATAAGAAAGGAGGAACACTGCAGCAGGCCTGTTGGCCCATACTAGGCAGGTCCTTCACAATCCATCCCACTAACAGAATAATTGCCCAACCTAATTTTCAATTCTACCAAAGAAATAACCTTTGAAGATTCTATTAACTCAAGTGCGAGTCCCACTCAAATCCAACCCCTCTCACTCATGAATTTATCCAACCTAAATTTGAAACTACCCAAGGTCATAGCTTCAATGACCCTACTAGGCAGACTTTTCCACTCATCAACTACCCTATTTCCAAACCAATATTTTCCTATATCCTTTCTAAATCTAAACTTATCCAATTTGAATCCATTATTGCGGGTTCTCTCTTGGAGAGATATCCTCAAGACCTTATTTATATCCCCCTTATTTATATCGTCAGTTGGTTGTATTCCCTGTCTCCCTGCTTATATGTACAATCCCCATTTATCTAAACCCAATAGTGTTCTCCTGTTCCCAAATATATTATTGTACAAGGACTTAAATAAACTGTGTTTGAGTGGAATAGTAATATTCACTGCCCCGTTATATTCTTATTACTCTTTATGCTTATACTTTATTTTATTATATTTTATTTTAGGTAGAGAGAGGGTGAGTAGTGTGGTGGTAATGAGAGGTGATGGTTACCTCCCAGTGACCTCCGCTACCTCCGCTCCTGTCAACCTCACCTCTCCTGCCTACTCACTCCCTCCCTTTACTCCCCTATTCCCCGATTATCCCCAGATTCTGTTACCCCCCTACATGACATGGTGTCTAAGCGGTGGTGGTTCTTATTATTTTTATAGTAGGAACCAGTCCCATGTGCCTTTTGACTGCTCGGTTATATTTGTGTTATGCTACCATTTGCTACCATATTTTTTTGTGTGTGTGTAAAGTTCAAGTAGATATCTGTGTGATATTATAATCCAAGTGACCTAAGCTGACCCTTTTTGACCGCGGGTCTGAGTAATTGTGTGGTTGTAATATTATATTTGGTGGAGTTGTGTGTTGGTTTGGGATAAATGGTGGAGGTTGTGGGTGTTTGGGTGAGACTTTTGTGGGACGCAATTACTGGCCGAAATTGAATATTTACAGAGAAATGAGAAGTCACCCAGTCACCCAGCCCGCCTTGGAAGAATCATCCACAACTGTCACCCATTGAAGAGCTGGCTCTCATGGTCACCCAGCTGATGAGCCCAGTCATCCAGCTGATGTGCTCCAGTTGCTGTATTGCTGCCCTGGTCTGTCATCCATTGTAGTGGGTGTCACCCACCCTGTGACCATCACCCACTGGCCGCAAGTTACCCGCAGTTGCCAGGGATGAGTGACCGCACCTCTGTTAATGATGAGAAGTGACCTCACCTCACCTTGAGCATCTGACCCTAGCCTGCTACTGCTGATGTCGACTGCTTATGATGCTGCGGTTTACTGAGACGAGGCTGTCTGATGCTGTCTGCTATGCTGAGACTGGCTGTGTGCTGCTGCCTGCCGTGCTGTGACGCTGAGATGCTGTGGTCGTGCTGTGATGGTGTGGCCGTGCTGCGATGCTGGGGCCGGGCTGCGATGCTGTAGCCATGCTGTGATGCTGGGGCCGTGCTGCGATGCTGGAGCCGGGCTGCGATGCTGTAGCCGTGCTGCGATGCTATGGCCATGCTGCGATGCTGGGGCCGTGCTGCGATGCTATGGCCGTGCTGCGATGCTGTAGCCGTGCTGCAATGCTGTGGCGGTGCTGTGATGCTGCGATGCTGCCTAGCTCGGGAGGAGATGATGGCGGTGATGCTGCAGTGGAGTATGAGGGATTCTGTCTGGTGTGCCAGGACAGGAGAATCTACTATGAAGGAGCTGCCATCCTCGGAGATGTGGAAGGAAGCGAGCCGTGGGGATGGACTCCGGCTGCTGGGACCAGCGTGCTGCCATGGGTGGTATGGAGGTGTATGCTGTCATGCTGGCCACCCTGTACGACCAGTATGGGGGATGTCCTGCCAGCCATGAGAGACAATTAAGAGTGTGAGATGTTCCCAGCCTTCTCTGACTTGCCAGAAGTGTTAGTGTTACCTGGGTGGAATAAGGTGACCTTGGAAACGGTCAAGTGATCATGTCTACCTTGTTTTATGAGGCCAGTGAATCCTAGTAGTGGCATAGGATAATGGTGGGTCTTAGCTGCGATGCTTGCCCTATCTCGATTTTCAGAAGTTGAAGTGTGTATGTGAAGTGTGTTAACATACGACCTTGGTGGTCGTGATGTGGTCCAGTTGCAGTTACTTGAAAGAATGCAACCCGTTGGAGCAGTTTTCCACGCCAAAGAAGCCTAGAGAGGTTTGGCCCAATGGTTAACGTGCGAGGGTGACTAGCACCGGCTAGTGCATTTCTAGTAGAAGTAGGGAAGGCACTGGAGCCAGATATTTAGTTTTAAGGAGAAATGACGGGTAAGGAGGCTTTGCACCAGAGAGCAATTGTTATGCTGGTCACCTGCGAGGTGTACTGATTATGCTGCCTTGTGGTAGTTGAGAAGGCTGATGGAAATATATGTAGTTGAATACTTTTATATTATGTTATGTGTAATTTTGTCTTTGTATTGTAATATAATTAAGGGTTTAGGATTAAAATAGTCTAATAACTTAGGACAAATTGTCCTAGTTCTCAGATATTTTAAACTGGGGGACAAAGGGGGATGTGATGTAGTCAGTGTGCTGTGAGGTCTACCTAAGCGGCCACACCTTCCCTTGGTAAATAGCTGTCAGACACGCCTCTCGGATTAAGGCTCAGGTCTTTTGTCTTTTGGACTAGCGTCAGGTCAAAGCACATGGTGCACTCATTGGGGGGGATGCTTGGAGGACCATATAAGGCCTAGGAAACAACTAGAGAGGGACATTCTGGCGGAGCTTTGTCCTGTGTGCAGAGCTCTGGGCTGGAGACATTCTGGCGGAGCTCTGGCCTGTGTGCGGAGCTCTGGGCTGGGGACATTCGGGCAGAGCTCTGGCCTGTGTGCAGAGCTCTGGGCACGAGATTCTAGCAGAGCGGCTGTCGGTGTGCAGAGCTCTGGGAGAGAGCTGCTGTAGAGTCTCTGGAGGAGACTGTTGGAGACACTGGGCAGAGTTCTGTTGGAGCAGGTCTTGGGACCTGTGGCTAGAAGTGTGACTGAGTTCCTGTGGTGAACTGTCCTCTGAACTATATTGTAAGTTATATTCTGTTTCGTCAGTTGGTTGTATTCCCTGTCTCCCTGCTTATATGTACAATCCCCATGTATCTAAACCCAATAGTGTTCTCCTGTTCCCAAATATATTATTGTACAAGGACTTAAATAAACTGTGTTTGAGTGGAATAGTAATATTCACTGCCCCGTTATATTCTTATTACTCTTTATGCTTATACTATATTTTATTATATTTTATTTTAGGTAGAGAGAGGGTGAGTAGTGTGGTGGTAATGAGAGGTGATGGTTACCTCCCAGTGACCTCCGCTACCTCTGCTCCTGTCAACCTCACCTCTCCTGCCTACTCACTCCCTCCCTTTACTCCCCTATTCCCCCATTATCCATAAGTTTCCTTACCCCCCTACATGACACTTGGGCCACTCCTATTCCTCATTTACATAAATGACCTACCGAATGCATCACAACTACTCAAACCCATATTATTTGCAGATGACACAACATATGTCTTCTCTCACCCAAATCCAGTCATACTGGCCAACACTGTTAATACCGAATTACAGAAAATATCAACATGGATGACGAAAAACAATCTTACTCTCAATACAGACAAGACCTACTTCATTCAGTTTGGAAACAAAGCCACAAATGTTCCACCCATCACAAGACTCACAGAGGGAAAATTCCTAGGAATCCACCTTGACAGTAGTCTTAAATTCCAAACACACACATACAACAAATTTCCAAGAAAATCTCAGACAGTAGGCATATTATCAAAGATACGCTATTATGTGCAACAATCAGCTCTCCTTGCACTATATCATTCACTTATCTATCCTTATCTCACCTATGGAATCTGTGCATGGGGCTCAACAACATTAAATTACCTTAGACCACTCATAACCCAGCAAAAGGCTGCAGTCAGGATGATAAGAAATTCCCACTCTAGACAGCATACTCCACTAATATTCAAAACTCTAAAACTACTCACCGTAGAAAACATTCATACCTATTCATGTGCCTATTACATACATAAAACTCTACATGCTAATATCAACCCTCCGCTCAAAATTCTCCTCAACAACTTTAATAGGTCCCACGACCACAACACAAGACACAGATCACTTTTTGACATACCCCGAGTCTATACCAACCAATGTAAAAATTCTGTGCACATAAAGGGCCCCAGAATCTGGAATTTATTACCAGTAAATGTTAAGTTAACCTTGTCTGAAAATCAATTTAAGACTCTTCTCAAAAATCACCTACTCACCCTAAACTAAATACTCATACTGTAAACTACTTTCAAAAATGCTCAATGTTATTTTCCTTAAGATAATCTCAATTTTATATTACCATCTTCCTAAACACTTGTTACAATTTAATATCATCATATTGTCATTTTAACAGTATATCATCATATTGTAATTTGAAATAAAATATATAACTAGAATAAACTCAATCAATTTCTCTAGTACAGTGGTACCTCGAGTTACGATATTTTTTCGTTCGAGAATGCTGTTCAAGTGCCATTACCAAACGAATTTATCCCCATAAGGAATAATGTAAAATAGACTAGTCCTTTTACACCCCCAAAAATATACTTACAAAAGCATTTAAAAAAATAAACTTACATAAAAGGGCGATTTTGGGGACCATCGTAACTCGAGGTACCACTGTATTATGTACATACTCTATAAGTCATTAGATTAAGCTGCCCCTAATGCCATGGCATGCCAGTGGCTCTCCTTGCATTTCAGTTTTATGATTGTAACTACCAATATCTATGTATACTTGCAAAGAAATAAAATTTACTTTACTTTACTTTACTTACTACTGTTTCCAAATGCTGTGAAGCTAATGAGGAGAATTCAAATGGATGAGGATAAGGCAGGACTGCAGAGGGATCTGGACAGGCTGCAAGCCTGATCCAGCAAATAGCTCCTGGAGTTTAACCCCACCAAATGCAAAGTCATGAAGATTGGGAAAGGGCAAAGAAGACCGCAGACAGAGTATAGGCTAGGGGGCCAAAGACTGCAAACCTCATTCAAGAAAAAGGACCTTGAGGTGACCATCATACCGAGCACATCTGAGGTACACATCAACCAAATAACCGTTGCAGCACGTGGACGCCTGGCAAACCTAAGGATAGTACAGTGGACAACCGAGTTTCGGTCACCTCAGAAATCTAACAATTATGTAAGTTTAATATTGTAAGTGCTTTTGTATGTGTATTTTTGGGGGTCTGAAAGGACTAATCTAATTTACATTTTTCCTTAATGGAACAAATTCGTTCGGTAATAGCACTTGAACAGCCTTCTGGAATGAATTATGACCGAAACTCGGGGGTCCACTGTTTTTTGACATCTAAGTAAGGACTCATTCACGATAATGCACACCAAGGCAAGTAGTAATGAGTGTACTGTACAGTGGACCCCCGGCTAATGAACAAAATTCATTCCAGAAGCCTGCTGAAGTGCCATTACCGAACGAATTTACTTCCTTAAGAAATAATGTCATGTAGGTTAGTCTATTTCAGACCCCCAAAAATACACTTCCACAAGCACTTACAATATTATACTTACATAATTGTACGATTTCCGGGGTGTTCGTTAGCCGGGGGTCCACTGTATATGCATTGTATAGCTACAATAAATGCTATTCACCTCTCACCCTACATTAAAATTACAAATATTTTAAGGTAAGTAATGAGTGTACTGTACAGTGGACCCTCGAGTTTCGTAAAACTTCATTCCAGAAGCCTGCTCAAGCGTCATTACTGAACGAATTTACTCCCTTAAGAAAAATGTCAAGTAGGTTAGTCCATTTCAGACCCCCAAAAATACAATTACAAAAGCACTTACAATATTATACTTACATAATTGCACGATTTCTGGGGTTTACGAAACTCGGGGGTCCACTGTATGTGTATTTTTTTTATTTTCTGTAATATGTAAGAGTTATGCAAATTAAAACAAAATTATCAAGTTGGAGTTTCCTTTTTGTTTATTTTTTTCTTTCTAATACAGTGGTACCTCTACTTACAAGCTTAATTCGTTCCAGACGGCTATTCAAGTGCCGATATCGAAGGAATTTGTTCCCATAAGAAATAATGAAAATTAGGTTAATCCATTTCAGACCCCTAAAAATACACTTACAAAAGCACCTACAAAAATACACTTACATAATTGTTCGAGTTGGGAGCTGCTCGTAAGTAGAGGTACCACTGTATACGTATTTAATTCACCATTTGGCATCGTTACAAAGTGGGCAGAGCTAGCTGTAGCAGAGGGAGAAGCAAGCAGTGTCTCAGTAACTCATGATTCCTCAAAATGCATGACAAAGGAATAACAGGAAAAGTTGGTAGATGGATCTATAACTTTCTGACAAATAGAACACAAAGAGTAATAGTAAACAGAGTAGAGTCTGAGGCAGCTACGGTCAAAAGCTCTGTTCCATAAGGCACAATACTCGCTCCCATTCTATTCCTCATCTTCATATCTGACATAGAGATGTAAGCCATAGCTCCATGTCTTCCTTTGCTGATCACACCCGGATTGCCATGACAGTGACCTCCATCGAAGACTCCGCAAGACTCCAAGTGGACATAAACCAAATCTTCAAATGGGCCACTCAAAACAATATGAAGTTGAAAATGAAGAGAAATTTCAACTACTCAGATATGGAAAACTTTAGGAAATTACAGTGGAACCCCGATTTTCGAACATAATCCGTTCCAGGAGCTTGTTCTAAATTCAAAATGTTTAAAAATCAAATCAATATTTCCCATAAGAAATAATGGAAATACAATTAATCCGTGCCAGAAACCCAAAAATATTTAAAAAAAAAAATACATTTTAATGAGATTAATTATATAGTGGTCCCCCGAGTAACGAAAAAACTTCATCCCAGAAGCCTGCTCAAGTGCCATTACTGAACGAATTTACTCCCTTAAGGAATAATGTCACATAGGTTAGCGTATTTCAGGCCCCCAAAAATACACTTCCACAAGCACTTACAATATTATACTTACGTAATTGTACGATTTCCTTGGTGTTCATTACTCGGGGGACCACTGTAGTTCTACATACACATAAGAATTATACATAGTAAAGATATACAGTGGTCCCTCGGTTTTTGGTCATCTCCAAACTCGAACATTTATGTAAGTGTATTTTCGTAAGTGCTTTTGCAAGTGTATTTTTGGAGGTCTGAAATAGACTAACCTATGTGACATTATTTCTTAAGGAAGTAAATTCATTCGGTAATGGCACTTGAGCAGCATTCTGGAAAGAATTTTCAGCGAAAACCGAGGGTCCACTGTAGTGTTAAATAAATGCATGTACAGTACTATTTAAATATTTAAACAAATAAAATAACATTTTTACTTACCTTTATAATAATAATAATAATATAATATTTTTATTTCGATGCATGTTACAAGTGTACACTGTTATTGGTAATTACAATTATAAAACTGTAATGCAAGGAGAGCCACTGGCATGCCATGGCATTAGGGGCAGTTTATTCTAAAGACTTATTCACTAAGTACTTAATGCTAAAGAAATTGATTGAGTTTATTCTAGTTCTGTATTATTTTAAATTATAATATGATTATACATACTATTAAAAGACAATACAAGAGAAATTGGTTGAGTTTAATCTAGTTGTATATTTTATTTCAAGTTACAGTATGTTGATGCTATACTAGTATAATAACAATACTAGAAAAATTTATTGAGTTTCTTCTAGTTATATATTTTATTTCAAATTAAGAAAATGATGATACTATAAGATTTTAAATGACAATATGATGATATGAAATTGCAACAAGTGTTAAGGAGGATGAACATATCAAATTGAGATTATCTTAAGTAAAATAATATTGGGTTTGTAAGTTTGTTACAGTATGAGTATTTAGTATAGGGTGAGTAGGTGATTTTGAGAAGAGTCTTGAATTGATTTTCCGACAAGGTTAACTTAATATTTACTGGTAATGAATTCCAGATTCTGGGGCCTTTATGTGCATAGAATTTTTACATTGGTTAGTATGGACTCGGGGTATGTCAAATAGTGATCTGTGTCTTGTGTCTTGGTCGTGGGACCTATTAAAGTTGTTGAGGAGAATTCTGAGCGAAGGGTTGATATTAGCATGTAGAGTTTTATGTATGTAGAAGGCACATGAATAGGTATGAATATTTTTTATGGTGAGTAGTTTTAAGGTTCTGAATATAGGTGGAGTATGCTGTCTAGAGTGGGAATTTGTTATCATCCTGACTGCAGCCTTTTGCTGGGTTATGAGTGGTCTAAGGTGATTTAATGTTGTTGAGCCCCATGCACAGATTCCATAGGTGAGATAAGGGTAGATAAGAGAATGATATAGTGCAATGAGAGCTGGTTGTGGCACATAATAGCGTATCTTAGATAATATACCTACTGTCCTTGAGATTTTCTTGGAAATTTGTTGTATGTGTGTTTGGAATTTAAGACTAGTACTGTCAAGGTGGATTCCTAGGAATTTTCCCTCTGTGAGCCTTATTGAAGATTGTTGATGGCATATGGAAGATAGGGAGGAGGAGAGAGGGCTTAGTGTTTGGAAGGGGAATCCCCACTCCCTGCATGCCTGCTACACTCCCTGCATGCCTGCTACACTCCCTGCATCCCTGCTACACTCCCTGCCTTCCTGTTGATTTACTTTTGCTATATATCCTGGCAACATCAGCTTCCTTGATTTGTTCCTTCTTCTATGGTGTTTCTCACTTTCTTCACCACAGGGGTACCACTAGGAACTTTCTTGGGACCCATGGTAGTTTATTTCACAGTCGCACTTAATGAACAAGCTCCAAACACAATTAATTGTGAAATGTTTGAATGAGCGTGCAGGGTAGTGTTCACTCAAGAGTAAACAATGCTAGACTGGCTGGCTCACGGTGCTTGCGCGCCTGGGCGGACAGGTCTGGTACGCACTTGTTTGATTGGCAGGACATGTTCGATTGCCGGGACAAAATTTTTTCAAAAAAAGTGTTCGAATTCTGATTTGTTCGATTGCCGAGGTGTTCGAAAATGGGGGTTCCACGTAAAAGTGTATCAGGGTATACGACAAATTCTAACCATACAATAGAGCAAAAAAGTAAAGTACTGGGAACGGTTGAAGGCCCTTGATCTGTATTCCTTGGAGCCCAGGAGAGAGAGATACATGATAATATACACTTGGAAAATCCTAGAGGGATTAGTACCAAACTTGCACACAAAAATTACTCCCTATGAAAGCAAAAGACTCGGCAGGAGATGCAACATTCCCCAAATGAAAAGCAGGGGCGCCACGAGTACACTGAGAGACAACACAATAAGTGTCTGGGGCCCAAGACTGTTCAACTGCCTCCCAGCATACATATGGGGGATTATGAATAGACCCCTGGCTGTCTTCAAGAAGGCACTGGACAGGCACCTAAAGTCAGTACCTGACCAACCAGGCTGTGGTTTGTATGTCAGTTTGCATGTGGCCAGCAGTAATAGCCTGGTTGATCAGATCCTGATCCACCATGAGGTCTGGTCTCAAACCTAGCCGCGGGGGCATTGACCCCCGAAACCCTCTCCAGGTAAACCCCACTAAAAAAATATTATGATTATAGTATTACTATCAATAAAGGTTATCTACCTATCATATTTATTCCAGAAAAGTATTAGGTAAAACAAATAATGTAGAAGCATGATAAAGACGCCCAAATTAATAAAAACTGACATTATATGGAGAGGTATTGGAGGGTGGGCAGAGCTATACAAGAGAGGAAGAAGGCACAGAGGTGTGAGCTTGCAGCACTATAAAATATTTTATATTTATACTATTACTATCAACAAAGGTTATCTAACTACCATATTTATTCCAGAATAATATTAGGTATAACATAAATAATGTAGAAGCATGATAAAGATGCCCAAATTAATAAAAACTGACATTATATGGAGAGGTATTGAAGGGTGGGCGGCAGGGAAGGGTGGGTAGGGATAAAAAAAAAAAAGTGATTACGACCATTACAGAAAACATTATGCATTATGCGCCTGAAGGGTAACTATAGAAGATCACTTATCTTATGCAAAGACTGATAAAAGTGCGATTTTCTCGATTTTTTTTTTCCCCAGTTAATCAGCTATGCATGTTTCCTGGAGTATCTCAGAAGTAAGTTATTGACCGAATTCATGTTGTATCACCATTAATAATGAATGGATTTAAAGGATTTTCACAGTAAACATAAAACTGGTTGTTTTAATTTCGGGTAGTGATATTTCTGAAGTATCAGTAAGGGGTGATTCCTTGATTAGCGACGAATTCGTTTACCGACGTGGTCTTAGGAATGGAACTCCATTGGTAAGTGAGGAAAGGCTGTATATGATAAAGTTTAATTGGTAAATTACACGCAATAAGTGGACAGTTAGCACTTTTTCACTGATGAGAAGCACTTCACAGCTTCTCTTAGGCTTTGAACAACTGCCATCATCACTACTTTTGTGTTTTTGTGACCATTATTAAGCAAAATTAAGAGTTATTTTCCAACCACAGTAAACCACAGATAACTGAAACAGTGGAAACCAAATCTATGGATATGGAGGTTCTACTGTATATAGAATCTCTACTGTCTCCAGCCTCCTCTTTGCAACATAAAGACTGTGCCTCACATCCTTATAAAATAACCATATAACTGGGCCTGAATGTATTTGGGCAGTGGATTGAATCGCTTAAAATTTAGTGTCTTTTTGTAATATTTTGAATTTTATGCAGAAATATAGTACTGTATTTTCTTAACAATTTTAAAGAATTTTTGTTTCCAGATTGCTAAGGTAATAGACTATGCTTCTCTTGCTTACATTATGTTCATTATTCATCTCAAAGAACAACATAGCCATTTGGTGTTTTATACAACAGATAAAATAATGTAAATGCTTTGTTTTGGAATACCTGTCATTAAGAATGTTTTTGTGTGTGCAGGTGTGATGTCATCAGTCCGTGTGACGTCACTAGAGGTGCCAGTACATGCAGTTCGTTACTCCAACCAGACACTCATCTGTCAGTATGACCTGGGCAACCGCAAACTTTACTCCATCAAGTGGTACCACAATATGGAAGAATTTTTCAGGTACTGGTAATGCTTAGCAATTTGTAGTTAACTTTATGCTCATAAACAATCCTAATTATAGCAAGTGCTGAATATGTTTTTCTTTATGTTCCCTGCTAGTACTGTTCTGTGCTTTTTTTTCACTTAATAAACGGTGCTGCTCTTAATAACTTATACTGATACTTGTATGGACTGATTATTTAAAGTTAATGTTGGAAATACTGTACAGTAGTCCCTCGGTTTTCGCCGAAAATTCGTTCCAGAATGCTGCTCAAGTGCCATTACCGAACAAATTTACTTCCTTAAGAAATAATGTCACGTAGGTTAGTCTATTTCAGACCCCCAAAAATACACTTGCAACAGCACACGAAAATACACTTACATAAATGTTCGAGTTTGGAGATGCACGAAAACCGAGGGACCACTGTATTTAATTATAAAACCAGTTGAATGTTGAACAATACACGATTAGTCAATATATTTTCTGCATAATTTGATTGCAATTTTGCAATTTAATTTTGATTAGCAGTCTGTAATCTTTGATTAGCACACCATAAATTTGAGGGAAAATATGTCCTGCTGCCGGATCTTTTCCTCTGCCTGGCAGCTAGCCTATGAGCTTCGGCATTGTTTATATAGGAGAGGCCTAGTCTCATTTATAATGTAAATAAATTTCACATGCCTCTACTTCTCCATGCATATATGACTTATACATCACTCACTCGTATGTCTACCATCAATTTTTTTTATCTTTTATCAGCCCACATAGTACCTGAGAGGAATGAGGAATATGAGTGATGCTGGAGGTGCCAAGAAAAAACATAATCATGAAAATCTGGATTTTTTTTTAAAATTGAGGTTTTAGATAAGCTTAACCCTTTGAGGGTCGAGAGGCCCTCTCCCAAACTTGTTCTGAGGGTCGAAAAAGTTTCAGAAAAAAAAAAAAAAAATTCTTATGAAATGATAGAGAATCTTTTTCCGATCATAACGCCACCAAAATTATGAAATTTGATGTAAAACTAACGGAGTTATGCTCTCGCGAAGTTAGCGGTTCGATGACATTTACGCATCGGCGATTTCGCCCATTTTGAGTCCTATTTTCGGCAAATTCGAAAGGTTTCAGTCTACTAAAATTATAGCTATTTTGCGAGAGTTCCATTTGTTCTATCAATTGAGTATAAGAAATCGCCAATTTACCGATTTCAACTAGTACCCAATAAGGTGGTCAGAAATTGGCAATTTGGCCAATTTCACACAAATTTCAAAAGATGCCAATTTCAAAATAGGGTCCAGAATAAATGAGACAGACATTCCTGGCACTCAAATAACATTTTATCTGTTCATTAGTCACGTCTCCAGGCCCCTCTTACATTACTTTTGCTTTCCATTTTGAATTTTTATTCTCACAAAAAAATAGAAGATTTACTGTTATGTATACAACTGCATCATTGTAGAAACGGTATAAATAATATCAGTGCACTTGTGCAAGAATATTAGACATGCCAGTTGATGTGTATTGGACGCATGGCGTGATTTGTTTACTCTTGACCATCGACAAAAATCGAACATTTTCGCTACTTTGCGCTCAGTTTCAAGGTACTTGTCATCGTAAAACCAATCAAAATCATCACCATTTCTGTAATATATCGTCCATTCTATCGAATGAGACCAAGAAAACCAGAATACAACCACCAATACCATACGAAAATACACCCAAAAGTCGCTGTTTTATACCAAAAAAAGGTCGGATTTTTTTTTTCTCGTTATGCACTGCGTGCTTCAGGATTTTTTTTATACTGCGCACACTGACCACACAGACCCATTCTTTCATATGTAGGCCTGCCAGCTTTCTTCCACCAGATTTGAAGGCACTAGAATTTAGGCGTACAAGGACGGACCCTGGCTGCAATGACGTACTAGTACGGGACTGACCCTCAAAGGGTTAAAAGTGCGTAGTTAATGATGCAGTTATTCATATGATTAAAAAGAATGAGAAGATAAGAGCTTGTGCAGTGAATAACCAAGTTGGGACCTGAAAAGAATAACACATAGATCACAACAGATAAATAAGAAAAATTGTTAGAGATAATTGGGTAGAAAACCAAAAACAAAGGTGTACCCCTTAATATGCTCAAGTGTAAGCCCATGCTTGCTTATTGCTCCAAGAATCCCCTTGCTTTAAAAAGTAAAAACAAAACAAAAGCACTTTGCCTGTTACATGAAATTCAACTAGACATCATGGATGAATTAGTCCTTGTTTATTGACTGGTTCAAGAATAAGAATAAGAAGTTTATTTTAGCATGATACATGTTCGTACAAAGAAGTATGACAATTGAGTGTACATGCTGAAAGCCCCTTTATATGCAGAGCATTTCAGGCAAACTTAAGACTAACAATAACAGTATGAGTAATTTTGTACATATGATCACTTAGGTGAATGTAATTTTAAATTTAGACCCAGGAGTGCCAGAGTTCTGGGATAAATTTAACACTGTTGATGCAATACCCTATGTCAGAATTGCATGGAAAGAAGTGAATCAAGTGAATCTAATTTCACAGGTTTTTCTCTCAATAGAGAGTCAGGTCCAGGAAATTGTTGATGTGGCAAAGAGATTGCCAGGTGAGGACTTTGAAGATTTGGAGCCAAAATATGTGAATGAAGTCTTAGAAGACGATGAGGAAGTAAGAACTGCAGATGAAATGCTGGAGGAGCTCATTTCCCAAATAGAAGGGTGATGGATAATAGCAGAGCATAAGGAAGAAGAACCTGCAGATAGATAGTTAACATTGCAACAGTTACATGAGCACTTCCATGCTATTGGTAAAATTGCAAACTTTTTCACTGAAGAGGACCCTGACACATATAGAAGCACTTTTCTGAAGTGGGGTCTTGAGTAGCTGATGATGCCTTACCTTTAGCTTTATAAAATACATCAGGATAAAACAGACCAGATATGCAATGCAGAATACCACAGCAATCCAGTACAAGTATTATCTAATAACAGCTCTGCACCTCAGCTATCCACCTTGGCCCACTAGAAACAAGCTATCCCTCTTTATGCCTTTCAAGAGCATCAACATGCATCAGCAACCAGAATTTAAAATAAGAAACAACTGTTTTATATAACATTTTAAACTATATGTTTTGTATTTTAATGTACATGTAGTTCAGTGATGTACAACTCATCTGACTACAATTATATTATTAGTATTTTTTTGGGGGGAGGGGGTTGATTTTGAAGGTACAATATATAAAACGTAACTATATTTTCCATATATTCTTCAGTTCAGTTAACACTATTTTGACTAACATACTGTTTTGGGAACATAACTACTGTGTTAATCTACGGTTAATTGTATTATTATGAGTGATGTAAAATTTGTTGGTGGTTAATATATTATTGAAAATAAATAATAATGTGTATTGCAGGTGCTCATTTGATGTATAAAGCAAGTGGAAATGGTAATAAAGGTATTTTCCTTCAGGTACATGCCAGAAGAGAGCCCATCCATGGAAATGTTCAACAACTCCAATGTTAAAGTTATCGTAAGTAGTCCAGCTGAATCTTGTTAACTGTATTCACACTTACTACTGTGTATACTTATCATACAGAACACTCAGTGTAAAAATTAACCCAGTGCTCAAACTCTTCTTGGAAAGCTGCAACAGAACATATACATAACACAAGAAACAAGTACAGTGGTACCCCGACTTACGATATTAATCCGTCAGAGAGGGCATATTTTAAAGCGAAACAATCGTAAAACGAATCAATTTTCCCCATAAGAAATAATGGAAATAAATTTAATCCGTCCAAGACTTCCAAAAGTAGTTAAATAAAATATTTTTTAGAACTTTTTGACATTAAATAATAAATAATTTAATAAAGAATACCTAAATACACATGCAAATATTGAACAATAACATGTCACTTACATTAATTGAAGAGTTGTTGATGTGTGAGGAGGGGAAAGGTGGAGTAGTATGCTAGTGTTTGGAAGGGGAATCCTTCCATTAACACTGCAGGTACCAAGTTCTTTTCTGGGGTTACTGGCCTTTTCTTTGAATGCTACACTCCCTGCATGAATGCTACACTCCCTGCATGAATGCTACACTCCCTGCATGAATGCTACACTCCCTGCATGAATGCTACACTCCCTGCATGAATGCTACACTCCCTGCATGAATGCTACACTCCCTGCATGCCTACTACACTCCCTGCATCCTTGCTACACTCCTGCATCCTTGCTACACTCCCTGCATCCTTGCTACACTCCCTGCATCTTTGCTTCACTCCCTGCATGAATGCTACACTCCCTGCATGCCTACTACACTCCCTGCATCCTTGCTACACTCCCTGCATCCTGCTACACTCCCTGCATCCTTGCTACACTCCCTGCATCCTTGCTACACTCCCTGCATCCCTGCTACACTCCCTGCATCCCTGCTACACTCCCTGCATCCCTGCTCACTCTCTGCATCTTTGCTACACTCCCTGCATCCCTGCTACACTCCCTGCATGCCTGCTACACTCCCTGCATGCCTGCTACACTCCCTGCATAAATGCTACACTCCCTGCATAAATGCTTCACTCCCTGCACATTCTTTACCACAGGCTTAGCACTAGGATCTTTCCTTGGACCCATGGTAGCTTATTTAGCAGTTGCAAGCACTAAAAACAGTGGAATAATGACAATATACTGGTATGAATGCGTGGGTGTGGGTGGGTGGTCGCTCTCGCTTGTAAACAATAGCACTGACGCTCCCTGGAGTGCGCGCTCAGCTGGGCGCCAAGCGGACACGTCCGGTACGAATGTCGGTAAACGAAGCAAACATCGTAAGTCACAAACAAATTTCTTACGTTATAAATATCGGTTACCGAAAATAACGTAAGATGATAACATCGTAAGCCGGGGTTCCACTGTATCTCTTTCATATATCATCTGTTTGATTCAACCTATATATTCACGTACAAATAAAAAATAGATACAATACAAATAGACAGATCTACACTTTAAGGAGGTTATTAGTAGAATATACAGTAAAATAACCAATAAAATCACATCATGAAATCCTGTATAGTCTGCAGTCAAACAAACAAACGGGCTACTGCATGGATTACGTGCAACTTCTGTGGGAAATTGGCCCATGCACCTTGTGCAGATATTCAGGAATCATCTACAAGAGATATTAAACCAGGGAAGTGTTTTTGGGTATGACCAAATGAGATCGAATTGTAGAATAAAATCACAGTGGTATTAACCCTTTGGGGGTCCAAGGGGTCTCTCTGAAACTCGTTCTCAGGGTCCACGAATTTAAAAAAAAAAAAAAAAAAAAATTTTCTCATGGAATGATAGAGAATATTTTTCCGATCATAACGCCACAAAAATTATGAAATTTGATCGAAAACTATGGAATTATGCTTTCGCGAAGTTAGCTGTAGCCATGACATTTACGCATCGGCGATTTCACCCACTTTGAGCCCTATTTTCGGCACATTCCAATGTTTCAGTCTACTAAAATTATAGCTATTTCGCTAGAACTCCATTTCTTCTATTGATTGAGTACAAGAAACCGCCTATTTACCAATTTCAACTACCCAAAATAGTGGTCAGAAAATGGCAATTTGGCCAATTTCACACAAATTTCAAACGATGCCAATTTCAAAATAGGGTCCATAATAAACAAGGCAGACATTTCTGGCACTAAAATAACATCTTCTCTGTTCATTAGTCACGTCTCCAGGCTCCTCTTACATTACTTTTGCTTTCCATTTTGAATTTTTATTCTCACAAAAAATAAAAGATTTACTGTTATGTATACAACTGCATCACTGTAAAAATGATATAAATAATATCAGCGCACTTGTGAAAGAATATTAGACTCTCCAGTTGATGTGTATTGGACGCATGGTGTGATTTGTTTACTCCTGAACATCGGCCAAAATCGAACATTTTCACTACTTTGCGCTCAGTTTCAAGGTACTTGTCATCGTGAAACCAGTCAAAATTATCTCTATTTCTGTAATATATCATCTATTCTATAAAATGAGACTAAGAAAACGAGAATACAAGCATAAATACCATACGAAAATAGACTTCAAAGTCGCTGTTTTAAACCAAAAACACGGTCAGTTTTTTTTTCCTCATTATGCACTGTGTGGTGCAGGAATTTTTTTATACTGCGCACACTAACCGCACAGACCCATTCTATCACATCTAGGCCTAACAGCCTGTTTCTGCTTGATTTGAGGGCGCTAGAATTTAGGAGTACTAGTACGTCAATAACCACAGTGCGTAAAACGTACTTGTACGACCATAACCCCGAAAGGGTTAAGATGATAAACCTCTACAAAAATTTGATGTACATAAAAGGGCCTAAAATCTGGAACTTCCTGCCTGAAAACTCTAGAACCGCAGACTTATCCACCATTTTCAAAACTTACCTAATTCTCTTTTTTGTATCATGAACACATCCAAAACAATATACATAGTCTTACTCTCGTTATCTGTAATTCCCCCTAATTTACACTTAAACCCACCCAAATGAGTGTAAACATAAAATTCTTAATATAGCTATTGCCTATTAAATCTTAAGTTAGTCTTAAGTTTGCCTAAGATACTCTTCTAATATATGAGCTTTAATAGAAACAGTGTATCATGCCAAGACAAATCCAATCCCATTACTAAATTTACTATTTGTAATATTATTATATGATTTGTACTACCTCACTAGTATTATAAATCTAATTATGTATGTACCTAATTAGGTGTGTATCTAATTATGTATGTTCAGATGTACTGCTCCATAACCTATATACAAAACAATGCAGAAATACTCATTTACCCCTACCTCACCTATGGAATCTGCGCATGGGGCTCTACATCAATAACTCATCTCAGACCACTAATAACACAACAAAAGGCAGCAGTTAGAATGATAACAAATTCTCACTCCAGGCAACATACTCCACCAATATTCAAAAACCTAAACTTACTCACCATACAAGACATCCATACTTTTTACTGTGCCTATTACATACATAGAACACTCTATGCAGATATTAACCCACCACTCAAACTTCTCCTTACTAATTTTAACAGGACACATGACCATAACACTAGACACAGATCACTCCTCGATGTTCCCGTGTCCACCTAACACTATGTAAAAACTCAATGCACATAAAGGCACGAAAATTTGGAATTCATTACCTGTCATTGCCAAAGAAACCCTACCTGTACCCCAATTCAAAACGATGCTAAAAACCACCTTCTCACCCAAAGATAATTGCTCCATATCAACCATTCCCAGCAAAGTAGAATAATCACTTAACGTAAAACCTGACTTTCAAGTCAATGTAATGTATGAATGAACGATTGAATGAATGAATGTAAAACCTGTTATGAATAATACTTACTTAGCTAATTATTCCCAACACTGATATTATAATGACCACGTAAACTAACTGCAATGCAATTGTTTTAAATTGTTTTAAATTGTTATCTCACTCAATTAGTTGCATTGCTGCAATAAATTGCTACAATTAATTGATATGTTCAACTTATATTCAAACTTTAAAACTTAGATAAGCAACTTTACTTATTTTATAAATTATCAACCATAACTTTTTATTATTTTATTATTACTATTGCTTTAATTTGTTTAATCTGATTTAATTAATTTTATAATGAAGACAAAAGTACAAAACTATGTTCAAATTTCATAGCTTAAATACTCACCTTTACTCATTGTATACTATCTACAATAATTCTTACAATCTAGTTTTAAGTTAATTTTAAGTCTGCCCAAAATGCCCTGCATACTAGGGGCTTTTGGCATGTACACCTCATGTAATCTAAATAACCAAATGTAATTCTTTGTATCATGTCCAAATAAAAATTATTATTATTATTATTATTATTATTAATGTAGCTGAAAGAGAACAGTAAGTTTGCACTCAACCTAATGGGCTGACATTAAGAACGTTCAAACATGACAAGGTGCCGAAGTAAGAATTACATAGTATTAGTTTGCCCCAAATGGCTAGGCATGGTAGTGGCCTTCTTTGTAATTAATATTTTATAACATGTAAACCACACATTGTAAGCTTTACAAGGAAATAAACATTTTTCATTTTCATTTTTCATAACATCAAAACAGCTCTCATAGAAAATCTGACAGCATTCTATAACAGATGGGAAAATAAAAAGTCTGGGCCAGATGGTGCTATCGCCCCTGGTGCAAATACTGTCCTGGTAGATAGTAACTAAGAATACAGAAATAAATGTTAGTGGCCCAGAGGGAGACAGGAGCTCTAGTGGGGAAACAGGTGTAGACAAGGACATGCAAAATCCAGTATTATTAACTACCAATACCACGGGAGATAGTAAACAAGGGGAGGCCCCAAGAAATAGTGAAGATAAAATACCAGAAATAACTGGTGAAGGCTCCATTGTTAGTACTAGTGCTGAAGATTAAGGATTAAGGATTTTACAATGTGTAATTACATAGTTTACAATGTGTATTTACAATATTGATTTGCTAAGTGCAAAGAAAGTCACTATCATGCTGGGGCACGCACCAGTAGGGAATACAGTCACAAAAAGCCAAGGCAAACAGAAACCAGGCCTATGCAAATTCTATGCACTTGGTATCTGCAGGCACGGAATATCTGGAAAAAACAGATGGGACGTGCAACTTTGACCACCCCAGAAAATGCTGTGCCCATATGACAACAGGAAAATGCAACCTCCCTTCCTGTAAGCTTTTCCACCCTGAAATGTGTCACTCTTCATTTCAGTTAAGACAATGCTACAGTGGACCCTCCAGGAGTTCTTAACTCGAAATGTTCGATAATCGAATTAATATTTCCCATAAGAAATAATGGAAATACAATTAATCCGTTCCAGAAACCCAAAAATATTAAAAAATAATACATTTTAATGACAATAATTATAGTTCTATATACTACTAAAGGTATTAGTAAATAAATGCATGTATTTTTGCTTACCTTTATTGAAGATTGTTGATGGCATATGGAAGATAGGGAGGAGGAGTGAGGGAGGGAGGGGGGTTAGTGTTTGGAAGGGGAATCCCCCTCCAAAAGGACTTCAGGTATCAAAGCCCTATCTGGGGTTACTTCTCTTCTTTGTCTTTTAATCCCACTAGGACCAGCTTGAGAGTCACTGGACACTTGTCTCACAAAATAACTGTCCACAGTCCTCTGTTTCTGATGCCTCTTTAACATGTTTCTGAAGTAGGACATTGTTTGGTCACTGAACATGCTGCTGATATGGCTTGTTTTAGCTTGCTCAGGGTGGTGTTTCTCAACAAACCTTTGAACATCATTCCACTTCAAACAAATCTCCTTAATCTCTGAAGAAGGCACCTCAACCAGTCCCTCTTCCTCCTCCTCCCGTGAATCAATAGCCTCAAATCTGGTCTTATGATCTTCCAGTTCCAGCTGTTGCAGCTCTTCAGTTGTTAGCTCCACCCTGTGGTCCTCCACCAACTCTTCCACATCCTCACCACTCACCTTCAAACCCAGGGACTTGCCCAATGCCACAATACCTTCTACAACAGGCACAGGGTCGGCAGGGTCAGGGTCAGTCTCAAACCCTTCAAAATCCCTCTGTTCGACACAACCTGGCCACAATGGTCTCCAAGCAGAGTTCAAAGTCCTGGAAGTCACTCCATTCCAAGCCTTACCTATAAGGCCTATGCAGTTGTAGATATTGAAGTGATTCTTCCAGAACTCTCTAAGGGTCAATTGAGTGTCTGAGGTCACTTCAAAGCACTTTTCAAACAATGCTTTTGTGTAGAATTTTTTTAAGTTGGAAATGACCTGCTGGTCCATGGGCTGGAGGAGGGGAGTGGTGTTAGGAGGCAAGAACTTCACTTTTATAAATCTGATGTCTTCACACAGTAGGTCTTCCAAGTTTTGAGGATGTGCAGGAGCATTGTCCAGTAACAGGAGGCACTTTTTGCCCAATTCCTTTTCTTTTAGGTATTTTTTCACACTGGGGCCAAACACTTCATGGATCCACTCACTGAAAAGTTGCTTTGTGACCCATGCATTTTGACTAGCTCTCCACAAGACGACATTGTGTTTCTTGAACACTCTGGGATTTTCTGAATGATACACCAGTAAAGGCTTCACTTTAAAATCCCCACTAACATTACTACACAACATGAGAGTTAGCCTGTCTTTCATAGGCTTGTGTCCTGGCAGTGCCTTTTCCTCCTGAGTAATGTAGGTCCTGTTGGGCATTTTCTTCCAAAACAGGCCTGTTTCATCACAATTAAACACTTGTTCGGGTTTCAGGTTTTCAGTCTTTATGTAGTCCTGAAATTCACTCACAAACTTTTCAGCAGCACGTTTGTCTGAACTTGCAGCCTCACCATGCCTTACCACATTGTGTATGCAACTACGCTTCTTAAATCTCTCAAACCAGCCTTTGCTGGCCTTGAAATTACATACTAACACTACAATCAGCACTGGTTGCAGGCATTTTCTTTACAAGATCGGCATGCAACTGCCTTGCCTTTTCACAAATGATTGACTCTGACACACTATCACTCGCTAACTCTTTATCCTTGATCCACACCAGCAACAACTTCTCAACCTCTTCGATTATTTGTGGTCTATTTTTGGCTAGCATATTAACACCTTTTGCAACATTAGCTTCCTTGATTTGTTCCTTCTTAGCCAGGATAGAAATGATAGTTGACCTGTTTTTGCCATATATTCTGGCAAGTTCAGAAATTTGCACACCACTCTCGTATTTTTGTATTACATATTTCCTTCTTCATGTCTATGGTGTTTCTCACTTTCTTCACCACAGGGGTACCACTAGGAACTTTCTTGGGACCCATGGTAGCTTATTTCACAGTCACACTTAATGAACAAGCTAAAAACACAATTAATTAACTGTGAAATGGTTGGATGAGCATGCAGGGTATTGTTTACTCAAGTATAAACAACGCAAGACTGGCTCCCGACGCCTGCGCAGTGAGGCACCCAAGCGTGCCTGGGCGGACAGGTCTGGTACGCACTTGTTCGATTAGCGGAATGTGTTCGATTACCGAAATCGATTTTCTTGTTCTACATATTTCCGATATGTTCGATTACCGAGCTGTTTGATTATCGAGGGTCCACTGTATAACTTATATTGCCAGGCACATCACCTAAAGGGGACAAGAAGATACAGAACATCCAGACCATGAGAAAACCTGGGTAGCCACAACCACTCCAGAGAGAGAGGTTTTTTAGCACCAGGAAGGCAAAAAAGCTGGCAGGAAATGACAGAATTTGTACTTTGGCAAGTGTGACCATGGTGTAATAGCATACAAAATGCGTGATAAAGGACTAACAGGAAAAGTTGGTAGATGGATCTATAATTTCCTAACAAGTAGAACACAAAGAGTAGTAGTCAACAGAGTAAAGTCTGAGGCGGCTACAGTAAAAAGCTCTGTTCCACAAGGCACAGTATTCGGTCCCATCCTGTTCCTCATCCTCATATCGGACATAGACAGGGATATAAGCCACAGCACCATGTCTTCCTTTGCAGATGACACCTGAATCTGTATGACAGTGCCCACCGTTGAAGACACTGCAAGACTCCAAGCAGACATAAACCAAATCTTTAAATGGGCTGCAGAAAACAATATGAAGTTCAATGATGAGAAATTTCAATTACTCCAATGTGGAAAACGTGAGGAAATTAAAACTACATTGGAGTATAAAACAAATTCCAACCACACAATAGAGTGAAAAACTGATGTAAAAGACCTGGGAGTGATCATGTCAGAGGATCTCACCTTCAAAGACCATAACATTGTATCAATCGCATCTGCTGGAAAAATGACAGGATGAATAATGAGAACCTTCAAAACTAGGGATGCCAAGCCCATGATGACACTCTTCAGGTCACTTTTTCTATCTAGGCTTGAATGTTGCTGCACACTAACAGCACCTTTCAAGGCAGGTGAAATTGCTGACCTAGAAAATGTACAGAGAACCTTCACGGCACACATAACTGCGATAAATCACCTCAATTACTGGGAATGCTTGAGGTTTCTCAACCTGTACTCTGTAGAACACAGGCGGGATAGATACATGATTATATACACTTGGAAAATTCTAGAGGGATTATTACCAAACTTGCACATGAAAATCACTCCCAATGAAAGCAAAAGACTTGGCAGATGATGCAACATTTCCCCAATGAAAAGCAGGGGTGCCACTAACACACTAAGGGACAACACAATAAGTGTCAGGGGCTCAAGACTGTTCAACTGCCTCCCAGCATACATAAGGGGGATTACCAATAGACCCCTGGCTGTCTTCAAGAAGGTGCTGGACAGGCACCTAAAGTCAGACCTGGCCAGCCGGGCTGTGGTTCATACATCAGGTTGCGTGCAGCCAACAGTAACAGCCTGGTTGATCAGGCCCTGATCCACCATGAGGCCTGGTCACAGACTGGGCCATGGGGGCGTTGACCCCCGAAACCTTCTTCAGGTATACTCCAGGTATACAGCAGGTTAGGTTCTAGGCAACTGCTATAAAGTGAAAATTGCTGTAAAGTGAAACATAGCCTTTTTTTACTTTCAAATGCATATAAAATAATAATAATAATAATAATAATAATAATAATAATAATATAATAATATAATAATATTTTTATTTCGATGCAAGTTACAAGTATACATAGTTATTGGTAGTTACAATTTTAAAACTGTAATGCAAGGAGAGCCACTGGCATGCCATGGCATTAGGGGCAGCTTATTATAAAGACTTATTCACTAAGTACTTAATACTAGAGAAATTGATTGAGTTTATTCTAGTTATATATTATTTCAAATTACAATATGATTATACGTACATACAGTGGTACCTCGACTTACGATGGTCCCCAAACTCACCCTTTTATGTAAGTTTATTTTTTTAAATGCTTTTGTAAGTGTAATTTTGGGGGTCTAAAAGGACTAGTCTATTTTACAACATTTCTTAAGGAGATAAATTCGTTTGGTAATGGCACTTGAACAGCATTCTGGAATGAAAAAATATCGTAAGTCGAGGTACCACTGTACTATTAAAAGACAATACTAGAGAAATTGGTTGAGTTTATTCTAGTTGTATATTTTATTTCAAGTTACATTATGTTGATGCTATACTAGTAAAATAACAATACTAGAGAAATTTATTGAGTTTCTTCTAGTTATATATTTTATTTCAAATTATCAAAATGATGATACTATACTATTTTAGATGACAATATGATGATATGAAAAGCCTGATAACATGCTTACACTGTCATATATTAATTGAGCAATAGAGCTAGGCTTAAAAAATGCATATGCTGTACACATATTACTTACCTTAAAATATTTCAAGGGTCCTCATCGCACAGTGGAAAGCATGCTGGACATCTAATCCAGAGGTTGTGGGTTTGATTCCCACTGGGGACAGCAGGATGCCATGGGTTGCATTATTATAAGTGAGGATAGCAACAGTGGCAGCTAACTTCATACATGGTCTCAAAATACACTTTGCATGACCCGTGTGGTAAATAAGCTATCACAGCAACAGGGCAACCAATAGCTGGTGCTCAGTCGTCCCTGACTACCACAGAATATTCAGTGCTGTTCTGAGAATGCAATAATTCCAGAACTGTATCTACATAAGATCAACTATTTCCTTTTAAAGTCAGTACCTGACCAACTGGGCTGTGGTTCGTATGTCAGTTTGCATGCAGCCAGTAGTAACAGCCTGGTTGATCAGGCCCTGATCTACCGCGAGGCCTGGTCATGAACCGGGCCATGGGGACATTGACCTCTGAAACCCTCTCCAGGTATTAGCATAGAGTGAGTGGTGAATATATTTTTGTAGGAAGTCTGAATAAATGAATGGGTATAATTGAAAACCGATGCATTAATGAAAAGCCATAAAGTTAAGCACTGTAGAGTGGGGCCTACCTATATTTAGAAGCTCCATACAGATAAAAGGCCCTAAAATATAGGACTCCTGTATTATTGTGACAACAAATTATTACAGTACAGTACAGTGGTACCTCGAGTTACGATATTTTTTCGTTCGAGAATGCTGTTCAAGTGCCATTACCAAACGAATTTATCCCCATAAGGAATAATGTAAAATAGACTAGTCCTTTTACACCCCCAAAAATATACCTACAAAAGCATTTAAAAAAATAAACTTACATAAAAGGGCGATTTTGGGGACCATCGTAACTCGAGGTACCACTGCATAACCAAAATTGGTGTAGATTTAAGAATGTAATGTGTAATAATGTAATGTGTAATAATATTACCTGCCTTCACTACTTTATTACTACGACCCAATGTAATAGTATCACCTGTCTTCACTACTATATTACTACGACTCAGTGTAATAATATTGCCTGCCTTCACTAAGTTTGTGGTTATATGAGGGTGGGTGCAAGAGGAAAAAGGAGAAATGATATAAGGAGGGTGGAATATATGGAGAGTAAAAGTATTATCCAGAGGGCTGAAGAGGGGTTGTTGAGGTGGTTCAGACATTTAGAGAGGATGGAACAAAATAGAATGACTTGCAGAGTGCAATTAATTGTTTTAAATTGTTATCTCACTCAATTAGTTGCATTGCTACAATTAATAAATTATTATGTTCAACTTATATTCAAACTTTATAACTTAGATACACAATTATACTTATTTTATAAATTATCAACCATAATTTTTTACCATGTAGTCTATTAAATAGTCCTAAGAATGCCCGCAATGCACAGCATATTAGGGGCTTTTGGCATGTACATCTCATTTATACTTATGTATCATGTATCATGTCTACCTAACTACGTATCATTGTACCATGTCTAAATAAACTATTATTATTATTATTATTTTTTTTTTTTCAACAAGTCGGCCGTCTCCCACCGAGGCAGGGTGACCCAAAAAGAAAGAAAATACTTTCATCATCATTCAACACTTTCACCACACTCATACATAATCACTGTCTTTGCAGAGGAGCTCAGATACGACAGCTGAGAATTGTCCCTCCCAGCTGTCACTATCCCAGACCCCTCCTTTAAAGTGCAGGCATTGTACTTCCCATTTCCAGGACTCAAGTCCAACTAAATCAGTTAACTGGTTTCCCTGAATCCCTTCACAAAACGTTACCCTGCTCACACTCCAACAGATCGTCATGTCCCAAAAACCATTCGTCTCCATTCACTCCTATCTAACACGCTCACACATGCTTGCTGGAAGTCCAAGCCCCTCGCCCACAATACCTTTTCTAGGACGACCCCTACCCCGCCTTCCTTTCCCTACAGATTTATACGCTCTCCAAGTCATTCTACTTTGATCCATTCTCTCTGTGAAGGAAGGCAGATTATGGGTCGCCCTGGGATAGGTGGAAGGAGGGAGTAAAGGAGGTTTTTTGTGTGAGGGGCTTAGACTTCCAGCAAGCATGTATGAGCATGTTAGATAGGAGTGAGTAAAGGCAAGTGGTTTTAATGACTTAATATGCTGTTAGAGTGTGAGCAAAATAACATTTATGAAGGGATTCAGAGAAACAAATTAGATGGACTTGAGTCCTGGAGGTGGAAGGTACAGTGCCTGTTCTCTGAAGGAGGGGTGGAGATATGTTACAGTTTTTGAACTGTAATATTATTATGCCTCTGGCAAGACAGTGATGGAGTGAGTGAGTGTTTCTTCTTTTTTGGGTCACCCTACCTCGGTGGGAAACAGCCAATATGTTAAAAAAAATAATACTTTTATCTTATATAAATGATAATGTTTTGATTTCAGATGTGTTTTAGAACTTTGAAGATACTCTCTTATGCAGTGTGTATATACATGTATATACTATATTATGATCAGTACTCATTAATTTTTTGTCCAGGTTATAAGACTTTACTCAGATGATATATCATTTAATTTTGCAGTAGACTTTGTTTTGAGCCTATAAATTATATTTTTATTGTAAAGTTTGGTAAATTTTTGCAATATAATTTCTTGTTTTCCAAATATGTAGATGGAAGCCTCAACAGGAGAGAAAGTTGTGCTGCAAGAGGTAGACTTAAGTGCCTCTGGTGAATATACCTGTGAAGTACACTCAGAGTTTCCAGATTTCATTGGTGCTGATGCTTCAGCCCCCATGACAGTTGTTGGTAAGCACTTGTTTTGCTGTTTAGTTTTTGTTGTCCTTCACTGTATAACTGTAGTTCATATGAATGTTCTCAGGTAAGATATTACTATTACTTTTGTGCATGTTGCTTTATATGTGCATGTTCTCAGGTAAGATCTGTGGCTTCATATGTGCATGTTCTTGGGAAGGTTTCATCAGATGTATGTGTTTTCTTTAAAATTTAAATTATAATTATTTATAAAGAGCCATACAGGTACAGTAGTTATACTTTCAAAATGATTACATATTGTGTTTGATCATTTTATATTACAGATCAAATTTGATACAGTATAAGGTTCTTGAGAAAGCCACTAATTATGCAAATGTATTTTGGGCAAACTAATCATAATGTTTACTCACCACTTAATTCTAGACCTAGAATAAGATGTTAGTATAGCTTGGGTAATACATTACAGTCATAAGTATAATTGAATGGGTTGCAAGTGAAGAATTCATCAGTTACAAATAAATTACACTGAAATTAAATTGGTTCAATGACATGCATATTATGTAGTAGATGAATTGGGGTGTTCATATTAGGGTATGAGAATTAGCAGACAGACAGTGGCTATAATTGAGATTGAATAGGTGCTTTTTAACAATATTTGTAAAGATGTTGGCAGATGGAGACCTTTTGACATTTTCAGTCAGTGTGTTCCAAATCTTTGGGTCTTTGAATAGGTTGAGTTGTACACATGAAATGTCAAAGAAATACTTGTTCCTTATATTGTGTCCTAGAAAATAATGAATATCCAATGAGCCTCTTTATTTCTCTAAAAAAAATGCTTTTCATACAGTAGACCACAACATCCTGCTGCTCAAATTAGAACCTTATGAAATCAGAATCAATGCTCTCACATTGTCTTACCTCAGTGACAGACACTAACTTTTGACCATTAATGACAATGTTTCACTAACTCTATTAATCAACACAGGAGTGCCTCAGAGCAGTGTTCTAGGACCTCTGCTATTCCTCATCTACATCAGTGACCTTCCTAAGGAAAAGCTTCTCAAGAACTTAAATAACTTCTGTTTTCAGATGACACCTCTTAAGTCATCTCAGACACAGATCACATTGTCCTCAGTAACACATTTAATGAAAAGCTCATAAAGATAACCCCCATCCTCCCCAGATAACAAAAAACAAACTCATACTCAGTATAGACAAGATTTTTTATGTATTTTTTTAGAACAAAGCTAAGAATGTCCATTTAAAAATATGTAAAGATAAATAACACATGTATTGAAAGACGAACCAAAATTTAACACACATTCAGGTCAGTACAGTAGGACCCCCGTATCCACTGATTTGCCATCTGTGGTTTCAGTTATCCATGGTTTACTGTGGCCCAAAAATACCTCTTAATTTTGCATAATAATGGCCCCAAAGTGCAAAAGTAGAGAAGCTGGCAGTTCTTCATAGCCTAAGAGAAGCCGTGACGTGCTTCCATATGAGAAAAAGTGATAATTCTCCACTTATTTTGCATAATTTATCACTTACACTTTATAATAGGTATGTATAGGAGTTATATACGTAGTTTGCTTCTCATAATAAGAAACTTTCCATAGAATATGCAAGATGATGTGCTGCATTATGGTAACTTAATCTGTAAGCAAGCAAACTGTAAACTCATCTCTTGTAACTGTAACTTCCATGTTCTTTTTTATGGAAATAATTTTTTTTAATTTACTACATATATGCATGTTCTTATGTAAGATATTGCTTCCAATGTAAGCTACAAGTCCTCATGTAAGGTATTGTATTGTTGATGAGCAAGTGAAGTTTATGACTGAATACTCTATATGTATACTGTTTTGTTAAGTTTACATATATTTTCTTGCACTAAATGTTCAGAATGGTTTTTTTTATACTGTGTATAGATGTTTGTTTTATTTAAAATCTTTAAAAATATGCAGATTCTAAAGTACTATTGTTATGGGGTATTATGGACTTGTTCAACATATCTTAAGTTATTACAATGAGACATGCAACTATATTTTAATTAGTTTATAAAATGTGTGCATTATTTATATAACCTATTATATTGAGAAAATCAGTTAAATCAGCTCTTTTAAAGTCTTTAGGGTGGCCTGACCTAAGACCTCATAGCAAATTCTGAATAATTCAATATAATTAGGCATTCATATGTTAATTAATTACAACAATACATGCTGGGTTCCATAGCCCCCATAACAAGTCCATAATACCCCATAACAACTATATATATCAACATGCCATAAAAGTTATTAATACTGTAATAAATTCAACCTGGAAAATAAAAACTGGGTAGGATCTGTATTTATGTAAAATTGTACTTGCAGTAGAGAAAAATAATTTTACACTTTTTTGAGCATTGTAATTTTATTGGAGCTTTAGTACTTGAAAATATTCAGGTATGTATTAGGTAACCAAAATGATTATGAAAGGATCCTTCATATGTCTTTCTGCTATTAATGTTCAAATACATGTAACTTGATAAATTCGTAACAGTCAGATATTGTCCAAAATGCAGTATTACTTCTTTTGTTATAGTCTGGATCAAAATTGTTTTGAGTTAAAAAATTATTTACCTAATTATGGCAGGTGTTTATTCTTTATATACACCATTTCATTCAACCGAGATGACTTACCCATACTGTTGGATGCCCATGGGTTGAATATCATTTTTATGCTGATGGTATACTGTAAATGTTTACATCTGAGTTCTGAAAATGGAAGCTGCAAAACGCTTGCTTTAGTTCTCTTCTTCTTCTGGATATTCAGAATTAGATGACAAATAGAAAATTGAAAATAAATTAGGATAAGACAAAGATATTGATTGTTAGGGCAAATCTCAGGAAAATACAGATTGTAGATTTTGCTGCCTTTGATTGTGGTACTGTCAGTTTGCAGCCTGTGGGATAAGTGAGGACCTGGGTGTCTACCTACATTCTTCATAGCCATTTGTTGGATACACCAACCAAATTGTTAAATCTTGCAGTTTATATATTTGTAATCTTCATACAGTCAGAAGAAAAGCAGAGTATTGTAGTCCTTAGCCACGTGTTTGTGGGTTTGCCTGACTACTTTCTAAAAAAGACTTCAGTCTGTATTGAATCAGTCTGTATTGAATCTGGTATTTTTGCTCCCAACCCGGTATCTCACCAGTACCTACTTGTGTGAGTTGCACTGACTCCCTATCAAGGTAAGAATTGAATGTAAACTCTCTTAATTAACATTTGAAGCTATTTAGTTTAATGAATCTAAATATTAGGCTGATAGTGCTTGTACCTTTTACATCAGGTTCAGGAATGTTTCACTGAATTACTGCAGACATTTTTAGATTGATTGAGCCATGCACTGTTGGGGAGAAATCATTTGCAAAAAGAGCCTTAGATTCTCAACAGGTTTCAAGTATCTGTCAAGAGTCAGAATCTGTTCATGCTTTCAAGTCTCAGGTAAAAGCACATCTCTTTTCTAGAGTTTATGATCCTTATGATCACACTGTCACTCTTGAATATAAATTCTAATGTTTCATCTTTATCATTGTTGTACCATTTATGGCTTGGTGTGTGAGCATTTGTGAATTTCCTGAAGGGACAGGTGCTCAGGAATAATCAAGGCACAAATTATTTTTACTGTTGTTATTATATTTATAGTAGCTCACAAAGTTTTTTTCATTAAGTTACAATACTGGGCCCAGTTTTCTTTCTCATTCTCATATCTGAGCTATACAGAGACTTAAATCATAGCATTGTACCATCCTTCTCAGTCAATACCTAAATTTCTTTTGAGAGTGCCATTCATCGAGGACACAGCAAATCTCCAAGCCAGTGTCAACCAAGACTTCCATTTGGCTACAGAACACAGTATATGTTCAGTGATGAAAAATTTCAGTTGTATTGTGGAAAAACTTAAGAAATAAAAATGTGAAATAAAAAAATGCAGTCAAATCATTGAGTAGAACAGAAGAGGTATAAGGGACCTAGGAGTAATCATGTCAGAAGGGCTTAAGTTCATGGGTTACATTAATATTGCTGTCACAACTGCAAAGAAAATGATAGGCTGAATAACATAAGCCTTTGAAAAAATGATAGGCTGTATAACAAGAGCTTTGGAACAAGTGTTAGACTGAATAATAAAAGCACAAGGAAAATGATCACCTGAATAACAAGAACCTTTGAAATGAGATGCTAAGCTAGTGATGATACTCTTTAAGACATTTATACTCTATAGACTGGAATTCTGTACACTTAATATGTAGCTTTATTTAATTAAAAGGCAGGCAAAATTGTAGACCTGGAGAATGTACAGAGAAATTTTATTGCTCATAACAATTTGTGCCAAAATTATTGAACGTGCATCAGATCTCTTGGATTGCATTCCCTGGAAGACAAGAGAGAAAGATATTATATATAATCTATATCTGGAAAATAGTGGAAGGACTGGATTCATATTTATTTATATACAGTACTTATACTATTTGTATACACTTATTTGTTCCAGGCACTGCAGATCCTTCACCATCCTATTCTCTGCATTGCAAGTCACTCACCATCTTGTTCCCTGCATTGCAAATCATTCATCATCCTGTTCACTGCACTGTAGATGACTCACCATCATGGTCACTGTACTAAGTGCCCTTCAAATAAGTGCTCTCTAAATGATTGTGCTATGTTTGGCTGTAAATAATGTATGTTTATAATACTGTATATTTACCATACTGTATGAGAGTGTTTGAAAATTGTATTGTATTCTTACATGAAAACTTTAAAAGATCCATCTAGGAGGTATATGTCAAAGAGTTTTCAGAGAGTAAGGTTTAGGGTATCACAGAAAATTATATTAAGGTTTATTGTCGATAGTAAAAATATTAAGGACATGCAGAACAAACTGTATAACACATTTTTTTTCTTTCCATAAGTCATCAAGAGTCATCAAAGCTATAACTACACCTATAGAGTCCACTCATCCGACTACAGTATTCTTTGATGGTCCAGAATGTCATAAACATAAAAAAAAATGTTTAATTAATTCAATGACGAATAACAAAGTTAACTTGATGAGTTAAGTGAATACACATATATACATATACTGTATATGTGTGTCCACATGCATACATACCCAGATACTTGTAGCTAGATACTTGAGCAATAGTTACTTTATGTACCTAGTTTATTGAGATTCTGGACACTAAGACTTCTCTTTCACTGGATCATAAACAATCAAGGTGCTGGTTTACTAATCTAAGTAATGAGACCATATAATAACTACACACACAACCAAAGTTAGATATCAGATTTTTGATGACTCTTGAAATATTGTACATCACCTCTTTTATTTTTTCATAGTGTTACCTGAAGAGAAGCCTAATATTGAAGGTGATGTGGCTGGTCACTATGCTGTAGGAGATACTGTCAACCTTAACTGTACTGCAGCTCCTTCAATTCCCGAGGCTTCACTCGTTTGGTTCATCAATGACAAGCAGGTTAGTTATGGGCTCAGTTTTGCTTTATTGCACTACAAGTCATTATTATGATCTGTTTTTTATTTCTGTAGAAATGGTAGTGGAAAAAGGATAACACCACTGACCATTACCTCACTTTTCTCTTTACAAGCTTGTGTAAGTTGCCACAAGACGCTAGCAAGATCTCATTTTGTCTCCATGATAAGACATCAGTAAATAACTGAGCATTAAGTGACATTGACTGGCACAAAGAGTTTGCTGATAATCAGGAAATTGATGAATGGGTCATAATTTTCCTACAAAAAACACACAAAGATGTGCAGATTATCACTCATTCCAGTGCTAGATGACTCACTCTCCTACTCTTCAAAAGCTTTAACTTAACTTAATGTACAAAATATACTCATAATACTGTACCTGCTATATATATATGTAGAACATTCAGTTCCAATATACTAAACCCTTCTCTGAAACTTTTCCTTAATAACTGAAACAGAACACACAGGCATAACACAAGACACAAAACACTGTTAGATATCCCCTGTGTCTGACTCAGCCTATGCAAGGTCCCCTATCTGCCAATCAATTCAGAGCTATTGTTAAAAAGTAACTCATTGCCGTAACATAATTGAAACAGCAATATGCTATGTCAAACAAAACCAGCTCATTCATTTCTGTCCCTGTTCTTCTTTCAGCCTTCCTTCAACTCCCATAAAAAATTGGTAACACATTGTAACCTTTGCAAAGAAATAAAATCTTGAATCTTTAATATTTTTTAATCATTAATCTTGTTCCTTTGTTTTTTCTATTGCAACTAAGTATATAACTTGCTGTATCTTCACCATCTCTATTCAGTCACTTCACAAAACTGAAGATCATTTAATCAGTTTCAAATAATAAGTCATACTCTTGAAATTGACCATTTGTTCAATTTCAAGAGTATGACTTATGTTTCTTATTGTACATATAATTGTAGTTAACTTCATAAGAAATCCTACTTAATAGTCACTCTAAATCTTAAGTAACATTTAGTAAGTAAGTAAGTTTATTCAGGTTAACACAAATACAGTTACATAGATTATCATACATAGCAGCATATGTGTAAAGAACCTAGGATAACCCAAAAAAGTCAATTTGCAATTTTTTAACTGTAGTGTAGGTGGGCCTCTGGCAAAACAATGATGGAGTGAATGATGATGAAAGTGTTTCTTCTTTTTTAGGTCACTCTGCCTTGGTGGGAAATAGCCGATGTGTTAATAGAAAAATTTATTAGTGGCTTTTTTTTGTGCTTACCAATGTTTTCTTACATGTAAACTACATTATTTGTACAGTATTGTATAACTCTCTCCAGGTATACTGTAGTGTACAGTTTTATATTCCTGGGGAAGCACTAAATTGGTAGGGGTCATACAGGGGGTGGAAAGTGGGAGGCACTCAGGCTTGTTTTGAGGAATGAGAGGGGCACCCCTCTCAAGAAGAGTGACATTAACAATATCAGCAGTAGAACATTGTGTTGGAAACATTAGTAAGAGTGGCTGGTGGATGTAATTGTGTAACCCATTAACTGCTTAATGAATCACAGGTATACTTTAATTTCTCTAAAAGTCAAACTATACTCAATACAGGAGGCCCTCCGCATTCGTGAGGGTTAGAGGATCAAGAACCTCGTGAATCTTGAAAATTCGCGAATGTTTGGTGCGCAGATATGATATAGGGAAATATAATAATACTGTACTGTAGTGTTCGCGAATGTTTTGATGCATAAATATATATATTTTTTTTTTCAACAAGTCGGCCGTCTCCCACCGAGGCAGGGTGACCCAAAAAGAAAGAAAATCCCTAAAAGAAAATACTTTCATCATCATTCAACACTTTCGCTTCACTCATACATAATCACTGTCTTTGCAGAGGAGCTCAGATACGACAGTTTAGAAGTCCCTCCAAACTGCCAATATCCCAAACCCCTCCTTTAAAGTGCAGGCATTGTACTTCCCATTTCCAGGACTCAAGTCCAACTAAATCAATTAACTGGTTTCCCTGAATCCCTTCACATAATATTACCCTGCTCACACTCCAACAGCTCGTCAGGCCCCAAAAACCATTCGTCTCCATTCACTCCTATCTAACACGCTTACACATGCTTGCTGGAAGTCCAAGCCCCTTGCCCACAAGGGGCTTAGAAATATAAGAAGGAAATATAATAATAGCATTTACTTAGCCTAACAATACTGCTTCCTTAACCTATTGAACTACGAACAATCGTAAAACACATTAAAACATCGTAAAATATTGTATATACTACATGTTTGTTTGGTAAATATGATTGGGCGGCTGGGTATTCATGAATGTTCAAAGCTCGCGAAAATGTAACTCGTGAAAGTGGAGGGCTAGCTGTATTAGTAATAATAATAATAATATTATAATAATATAATAATAATATTTTTATTTCGATGCAAGTTACAAGTACAGTGGACCCTCGGTTAACGAATACCCCGGAAATCGTGCAATTATGTAAGTATAATTTTGTAAGTTCTTGTGGAAGTGTATTTTGGGGGTCTGAAATAGACTAACCTACGTGAAATTTTTCCTTAAGGGAGTAAATTCGTTCGGTAATGGCACTTGAGCAGACTTCAGGAGTGAAGTTTTTACGAAACTCGGGGGTCCACTGTATACATAGTTATTGGTAGTTACAATTTTAAAACTGTAATGCAAGGAGAGCCACTGGCATGCCATGGCATTAGGGGTAGCTTATTCTAAAGACTTATTCACTGTCCAATGCTCACTGTCGGTACCTGTCTAATGAAAACCAATACAGTGGAACCCCGGTTAACGAACACCCCGGAAATCGTGCAATTATGTAAGTATAATATTGTAAGTGCTTGTGGAAGTGTATTTTGGGGTCTGAAATGACTAACGTAAATGACATTTTCTTAAGGAAGTAAATTTGTTCGTAATGGCACTTGAGCAGGCTTCTGCAATGAATTTTTCATTAACCGGTTCCACTGTACAGTGGACCCCGAGTCAAACCCGGAAATCATACATTTATGTAAGTATAATATTGTAAGTGCTTGTAGAAAAGTATTTTTGGGGGTCTGAAATAGACTAACCTACATGAAATTTTTCCTTAAGGGAGAAAATTCGTTCGGTAATGGCACTTGAGCAGACTTCAGGAGTGAAGTTTTTACGAAACTCGGGGGTCCACTGTATATCCTATATGCATTTTATTACAAATAAAGAAGCATTTGTAATTAAACGACTGTTTGGGATACTGAGTAACTATCAGCTTTTCAATATTTATTATATTATTATTAATATAAAAACATAGTACTCTGAATAAAATCATAAATCTATATAATCTGTGTAAAAACATATATAATCTCTTTATACACAATTATAACGTAGTAAAAATTCACAAGTAAAAACAATCATAAAATTCAGTGCAGTGTCAAACGTCGCTGCCATCGTCGTGTCACACAGGACACCACCACACCTCTAGTTATGACACGCATTCGCTTCCGTGTCATCAGACACCCTTGTCTCTGTGTTACACAACACGCCTTCTCTCCGTGTCACACGACTCTCTGTGCCACATGGCACGCCCCCTGTGTCATGACTCAGTCTCTAAAACCTAGTCACCGCGTCATCCGACACCAACACCAAATCACACGACTATTCCACTTGTGTCGTGCCACCAGTTGTCACTACATCAATGAACACACACCAGTGACACTACAACACCAGTGACACTTTCAGGTACAGTCTCAACTCCGGGTACACAGTCTCAGGTACAAAACAGTCTCGGTACACTGTCTCCATAGTGCAGGTACACTCTCCATAGTGCAGGTACACTCTCCATAGTGCAGGTACACTCTCCATAGTGCAGGTACACTCTCCATAGTGCAGGTACACTCTCCATAGTGCAGGTACACTCTCCATAGTGCAGGTACACTCTCCATAGTGCAGGTACACTCTCCATAGTGCAGGTACACTCTCCATAGTGCAGGTACACTCCCATGTGCAGGTACACTCTCCATGTGCAGGTACACTCTCCATGTGCAGTACACTCTCCAGTGCAGGTACACTCTCCTGTGGGTCACTCTCCATGTGCAGGTACACTCTCCATAGTGCAGTAGAGTCTGTACACTCTCCAAGGTGTAGGGAAAGTCTGTACACTCTCCAAGGTGTAGGGAAGAGAGTCCAGTGAGCACTCTCCAATGTGTAGGGAGAGTCGAAGGATACTCTACAATAGTGTATGTGGAGAGTCAGTGACGCTCTCCAGGTGAGTAAGTGACACCCTCTAGGAGAGTCAGGTGGACACACTCTCTAGAGTCTGGTGAACACTCTAGGAGAGTCTGGTGGACCTCTCTACTGGAGTCTGGTGAACACTTCAGTCAAGCCGGCACGGCAGTCAAACATCAGTCTGATGACGTAACCCTTGACTGCGCGGGGAAACTACCTAACGAACCATTGTTAGATAGGGGCCGTAACACCCCACCACAAAATGACCGACACACAAAGATTCAGGCTACGTAATATAAGATTTATCCCAAACAGTCATTTCCCGGACAAACAAGATGATCCGGACAGGCCACTCAATTACAAATAAAGAAGCATTTGTAATTAAACGACTTTTGGATATGGAACTATCAGTTTTCAATATTTATTATATTATTATAAATAAAACATAGTACTCTGAATAAAATCATAAATCTATATAATCTGTGTAAAAACATATATAATCTCTTTATACACAATTATAACGTAGTAAAAATTCACAAGTAAAAACAATCATAAAATTCAGTGCAGTGTCAAACGTCGCTGCCATCGTCGTGTCACACAGGACACCACCACACCTCTAGTTATGACACGCATTCGCTTCCGTGTCATCAGACACCCTTGTCTCTGTGTTACACAACACGCCTTCTCTCCGTGTCACACGACTCTCTGTGCCACATGGCACGCCCCCTGTGTCATGACTCAGTCTCTAAAACCTAGTCACGCGTCATCCGACACCAACACCAAATCACACGACTATTCCACTTGTGTCGTGCCACCAGTTGTCACTACATCAATGAACACACACCAGTGACACTACAACACCAGTGACACTTTCAGGTACAGTCTCAACTCCGGGTACACAGTCTCAGGTACAAAACAGTCTCGGTACACTGTCTCCATAGTGCAGGTACACTCTCCATAGTGCAGGTACACTCTCCATAGTGCAGGTACACTCTCCATAGTGCAGGTACACTCTCCATAGTGCAGGTACACTCTCCATAGTGCAGGTACACTCTCCATAGTGCAGGTACACTCTCCATAGTGCAGGTACACTCTCCATAGTGCAGGTACACTCTCCATAGTGCAGGTACACTCTCCATAGTGCAGGTACACTCTCCATAGTGCAGGTACACTCTCCATAGTGCAGGTACACTCTCCATAGTGCAGGTACACTCTCCATAGTGCAGGTACACTCTCCATAGTGCAGGTACACTCTCCATAGTGCAGGTACACTCTCCATAGTGCAGGTACACTCTCCATAGTGCAGGTAAGAGTCTGTACACTCTCCAAGGTGTAGGGAAGAGTCTGTACACTCTCCAAGGTGTAGGGAAGAGAGTCCGGTGAGCACTCTCCAATGGTGTAGGGAGAGTCGGAAGGATACTCTACAATAGTGTATGTGGAGAGTCCGGTTGACGCTCTCCAGTGTGAGAGTATAGTTGACACCCTCTAGGAGAGTCAGGTGGACACACTCTACTAGAGTCTGGTGAACACTCTAGGAGAGTCTGGTGGACACTCTCTACTAGAGTCTGGTGAACACTGTCAGTCAAGCCGGCACGGCAGTCAAACATCAGGTCTGATGACGTAACCCCTTGACTGCCGGCCGGTAAGGAAACTACCTAACAACCATTGTTAGATAAGGGGCCGTAACACATTTTATAATTCATTTATGTTCATGATGCTGTTTATTTTTCATTCATTGTTAATTGATCCATTCTCTCTTAATAGTCCTACACTGACTTTTTTTATTATTTCACTTTTTGCACATTCTTAGTGAATTGGTATTTTTCTTTATATTCTTAAATTTTTTTGAAGTCTTTTTGGACATTCTATTTTCTTGAGTGGCTGCATTTAAAATTCACTTATAGGTTACATAGTTATTATATTCCTTGGTTTTTTATTTTTTTTTTTTCAACCACTAATTCTCATTAATACCCAAAGAAAAATAGAAACATTATACATGAAATTAATAAGGAAATCTAAACAACTGTATAAGACCTGAAAATCCTGGGGTCTAGAAAATGATAAAAAATGCAGCGAAAATTGTTCTAACTAAACCAAATAAACCTCCCATCCAACCTTTTAAAACAGATAAAAATTATGTAAGTGATTTCTTCTCAACCATTAAGTTTTAATGAGCCCAAGTTTATTTCTGATATGCTTGTATCTTTTACATGGGTCTAGGGAGTGTGTCTGCAAATTACTGCTGACCACTTTTAGACTGATTGAGCTTCTTGCTGTTGGGAAGAAATCATTAGTAGAAAGACTTTTCTTATGTATCTCCTAGATTGTTCAGCAGGTCACCAGTGTCTCTTAAGAGTCAGGAAGCTGTGGTCATGCTTTCAAGTCTCAGTTGAAGGCACATGTATTTTGTAGAACTTATGATCATGATGATCATACTCTCACTCTTGAATATAAAATTTAGTACAGTGTACTGTATTTCTTCTTCACTGTTGCTGCATTTATGACTTGGTGAATGAGTGCTTGTGAATTTCTGGAAAGAACAGGTGCTCAAGAATAAAAATATCCCAAACTATTATTATTATTACTATTTATTTTGTTATTATTATTATTATTGCTTAATTTTATCATTATTATTATTATTAATTATTTTATTTATTATTTTATTAACACATCAGCCATTTCCCACCAAGACAGGGTGGCCCAAAAAAGAAAAACTTTCATCATCATCATTCACTCCATCACTGTCTTGCCAGAGGCATGCTCACACTACAGTTATGAAACCGCAACATTAACACCCCTCCTTCAGAGTGCTGGCACTGTACTTCCCACCTCCAGAACTCAAGTCTGGCCTGCTAGTGTCCCTAAATCCCTTCATAAATGTTACCTTGCTCACACTCCAACAGCACATAAAATCCTAAAAATCACTTGTCTCCACTCCTATCTAACACACTCACTCATGCTTGCTGGAAGTCCAAGCCCCTCGCACACAAAACCTCTTTTACCCTCCCTCCCTCCAACCTTTCCCAGGCCAATCCTTATCCCGCCTTCCTTCCACTACAGATTTATAAGCTCTCCAAGTCATTCTATTTCATTCCATCCTTTCTAAATGTCCGAACTACCTCAACAACCCTATCTCAGCCCTCTGGATAATAGTAACCCCACACCTCCTAATTTCCAAACTACGGATTCTCTGCATTATATTCACACCACACATTGCCCTCAGACACGACATCTCCACTGCCTCCAGCCTTCTCCTTGTTGAAACATTCACCACCCATGCTTCACACCCATATAAGAGCATTGGTATAACTATGCTCTCATACATTCCCCTCTTTGCCTCCATGGATAATGTTCTTTGTCTCCACAGACTTCTCAGTGCAACACTCGCCTTTTTTAACCTCATCATTTCTATGATTCACCTCATCTTTCATAGACCCATCTGCTGACAAGTCCACTACCAAATACAGTGGACCCTCGGTTAACGAATACCCCGGAAATCGTGCAATTATGTAAGTATAATTTTGTAAGTTCTTGTGGAAGTGTATTTTTGGGGGCCTGAAATAGACTAACCTACGTGAAATTTTTCCTTAAGGGAGTAAATTCGTTCGGTAATGGCACTTGAGCAGACTTCAGGAGTGAAGTTTTTACGAAACTCGGGGGTCCACTGTATGTGAATACATTCACTTCCTCTATACTACCTCCCTCCAATCTGATATCCAATTTTTCATTACCTAAATATTTTGTTATTCTCATCACCTCATTCTTTCCTACGTTCATTTTAATTTCCTTCTGTTACATACCCTTCCAAACTCACTCACCAACCTCTGCAACTTCTCTTGAGATCTCCCAAAAGCACAGTGTCATCAAAAAGCAACAGCGACAACTCCCATTTTGTGTTAAATTCTTTATCTCTTAATCCCACACCTCTTGCTAACACCCCATCTATAAGTATATTGAACAACTATAGTGACATCACACATCCCTGTCAAAGGACTACTTTTACTGGGAAATAATCTCCCTCCTACATACTCTAACCTGAGCTTCACTATCCTCGTAAATATGTATGGAATATGAGGTAGGTCACTGAAAGCAGTGACCTACCTCATATTCCATACATTTGCAACATCTGCCACATTGCCTCCCTATCTACCCTATCATACGGCTTTTCCAAATCCATAAATGTAACTACAACCTCTTTACCCTTATCTAAATACTGTTCACCTATATGCTTCACTGTAAACACTTGGTCTACACACCCCCTACCCTTCCTAAAGCCTCCTTGTTCATCTGCAATCCTTCTCTGTGTTTTACTCTTAATTCTTTCAGGGAATAAGCCTGTTGAGTACACTTTACCAGGTGTATGCAACAGGCTTATTCCCCTATACTGTAATTTTTACACTCTCTTTCGTTCCCTTTGCCTTTATACAAAGGGACTATGCATACTCTTTGACAATCCCTAGGTACCTTCCCCTCTTCCATACATTTATTAAATAAAAGCACCAGATATTCCAAAATTATGTCCCCACCTGCTTTTAACATTTCTGTCTTTATCCCATCAATCCCAACTGCTTCTTTCCCTCTCATTCTACCCACTGCCTTGTGTACCTCCCCCACACTCACAACTGGCTCTTCCTCACTCCTACAAGATGTTATACCTTCCTGCCCAATGCACGAAATCACAGCTTCCCTATCTTCATCAACATTTAAATGTCAAATCAATTTGTTTCCTAGGCTTTCTTAACTTATAACTCTCACTCCAAAACTTTTTCTTATTCTCAGCTGTTTTTTTTACACTCCTTCACCACTCTCTTAACCTCTCTTTGTCTCTCCATATACTCCTCCCTCCTTGCATCACTTCTTTTTTGTAAGAACCTCTTATATGCTAACTTTTTCTCTCTTACTACTCTTTTTACCCCATCATTCCACCAGTCACTTTTTTTTCCTCCCACACCCACTTTCCTGTAACCACAAACTTCTGCTAAACTCACAAACACAACATTCTTAAATCTATCCCATGCCTCTTCAATCTCATTGCCTGTACTCTCACTAGCCCATCTTTCTTCCAATAATTGTTTACATCTTACTATAACTGCCTCCTCCTTTAGTTTATAAACCTTCACCTCTCTCTCTTACTGATACCATTTTCCTTATTTCCCATCTACCTTTTACTCAAACTGTAGCTACAACTAAAATATGATCTGATATATCTGTGGCCCCTCTATAAACATGCACATCCAGAAGTCTACCCCTCAGTCTTTTATCTCCCAGTACATAGTCCAGCAAACTACTGTCATCATGCCCTGTATCATATCTTGCATACTTATTTATCCTTATTTTCTTAAAATATGATTACCTATTTCCAAACCTCTTTCAGTCAAAGGCTCCCCATTATCATTTACACCTGGCACCTCAGATTTACCTACCACACCCTCTATAACCGTTTCACCCACTTTAGCATTCATGTTCCCCACCACAACTACTCTCTCACTTGGTTCAAAACTTCCCAAACACTTGCTTAACTTCTCTCGAAATCTCTCTCCTCTATACTCCTCTCTTCTCCAAGTGCATAAACACTTATTATAACCCACTTTTCACATCCCAAAAATTATTTTAATCCACATAATCCTTGAATTTATGCATTTATATTCCCTCTTCTCCTTCCATAACTGATCCTTCAACATTATTTCTACCCTTTCCTTAGTTCTAACTCTGTCAAATACTCCTGACCTAATCCCATATATTTCTCCCCACTGAAACTCTCTTGTGCCCTTCAGCTTTGTTTTCCTTAGAGCAAGGATATCCAACTTCTTTTCATTCATAACATTGGCAATCATCCCTTATCATCTGTATTACATCCATGCACATTCAAACATCCCAGCTTTATAAAGTTTTTCTTCTTTTTACTTTTAGTAATTTATACATAAGAAATGGTTACTAGCCCATTGTTCTTGGCCTTCTGTTCGCCTCTTACGACATGCATGGCTTGCGGAAGAAAGCTTCTTCTCCACTTTCCCATGGAGATGAAAGGAAATAGATAAGAACAAGAACTATTTAGAAAATAGGAGAAAATTCAGATCGGTGTGTATACCTATACGTGTACTTGTATGTGAAGTGTGGCCTAAGCGTAAGCAGAAGTAACAAGATGTACCTGCTTTCTTGTTCATGAGACAGAAAGAAAAGAAACTCAGCAATCCTACCATTGTGTAAATCAATTACAGGTTTCCATTTCTCATGCATTTGGCAGGACGGTAGTACCTCCCTGGGTGGTTGCTATCTACCAGCCTACTACCAATCTACATAACTTCATTAAATCTTTACTGAACATTTATGTAATATTCCTACTTTATGACTATAGTTTAATTTAAAGTCTGCCTGAAATGTGTTGTATAACTATGGGCTTTTTCATCTACTTTCTTATGTAACAACATAGTTATTATAACATACAGTACTACTATTTAATGTCTTGGAAAATAAACTTTAATTTGCATTACTTTACTTCTTACAAACTACAGTGGACCCCCGAGTTTCGGTCACCTCAGAAATTGAACAATTATGTAAGTTTAATATTGTAAGTGCTTTTGTATGTGTATTTTTGGGGGTCTGAAAGGACTAACCTAATTTACATTTTTCCTTAATTAAGGGAAAAAATTCGTTCGGTAATGGCACTTGAACAGCCTTTTGGAATGAATTATAACCGAAACTCGGGGGTCCACTGTATTAGGTTCACTAACCATCTTACTAACAGTTAGATTCACAAAGCATTTCTTAACACCTTCTCACTTGCTTTAGAGACTGAAGTTTATCACAATGTACTGTTACAGTATTTTTTATTATAATAGTACAGTGGACCCCCGGATTACGATATTAATCCGTTCCAGAGGGCTTAGCGTAAACCGAAAATATCGTAATCCGAATCTATTTTCCCGATAAGAAATAATGGAAATAAAATTAATCCGTTCAAGACACCCAAAAGTATTAAAATAAAATATATTTGTACATTAAATATACATTAAATTACACAGAAAACAATGATATATTAAGAATAAAAGTACAATAACGTGTCACTTACTTTTATTGAAGAGTTGTTGATGTGTGGAAGATGGGAGGAGGGGGGAGGATGGAGGAGTTGCTAGTGTTTGGAAGGGTAATCCCCTTCCATTAACACTGCAGGTACCAAGTTCTTTTCTGGGGTTACTGGCCTTTTTCTTTTAATGCCACTAGGACCAGCTTGAGAGTCACTGGACCCCTCTCTCACAAAAAATCTGTCCAGGGAGCTCTGTGTCTGGCGATTCTTTAAAACATCCCTGAAATGGGACACCACAGTGTCATTGTACAGGTTGACAGCACAGCCTGCAACAGCTTTGTTAGGGTGATATTCATCCATAAAGCCTTGCATCCTGGTCCACATTCCACAAATCTCCTTAATCATTGAAGAAGGCAACTTCCTCCATCTCTGTTCCTCCTCCTCCTCTGAGCCATTTTCCTGAACTGTGGTCTGTTGTTGCTGTTGCTCTTGAAGCTCTTGCAGATCTTCAGTGGTTATTTCTTCATTGTCCTCCTCCACCAACTCTTCCACATCCTCGGTACTAACATCCAAACCCATGGACTTGCCCAGTGCCACAATTTCTTCCACAACAGGCTCAGGCTCAGGGTTCTGAGGCTCATCCCCAAAACCTTCAAAATCCCTCTCTTGGACACAGTCTAGCCACAGTTTTCTCCAGGCAGAGTTCAAAGTCCTGGTAGTCACTCCTTTCCAAGCCTTACCTATAAGGTTTACACAATGCAGGATATTGAAACAATCTTTCCAAAACTCTTTTAGGGTCATATTAATGTCCGTGATCACTTCAAAGCACTTTTGAAACATTGCTTTGGTGTAGAGTTTTTTAAAGTTGGAAATGACCTGCTGGTCCATGGGCTGGAGGAGAGGAGTGGTATTAGGGGGCAAGAACTTAACTTTGATGAACTTAAAGTCCTGCACAATTTGCTCTGCCAAGTCTGGAGGATGACAAGGAGCATTGTCCATTATCAGGAGGCACTTAAGTGGCAAATTATTTTCCTCGAGATATTTCTTCACACTGGGGCCAAACACTTCATGGAACCAATCCAAGAAAATTTCCCTCGTGACCCATGCCTTACTGTTAGACTTCCACATCACACACAAATTAGCCTTGACGACACTGCATCTCTTAAACACTCAGGGATTTTCAGAGTGATACACCAATAAAGGCTTCACTTTAAAATCCCCGCTAGCATTAGCACACAACATCAGAGTTAGCCTGTCTTTCATAGGCTTGTGTCCTGGCAGTGCCTTTTCCTCCTGTGTAATGAAGGTCCTGTTTGGCATTTTCTTCCAAAACAGGCCTGTTTCATCACAATTGAACACTTGTTGGGGTTGGAATTGTTCAGCCTCTATGTACCCCTGGAATGAAGAAGTAAAGGGTGTGATAAAAGAGAAAAAGGTAGCTTATGAGAGGTTTTTACAAAACAGAAGTGTAAATAGAAGAGCAGAGTATATGGAGAGTAAAAGAAGGGTGAAGAGAGTGGTGAGAGAGTGCAAAAGAAGAGCGGATGAAAGAATGGGGGAGCTCTGTCAAGAAATTATGCTGAAAACAAGAAAAAATTTTGGAGTGAGATAAACAAGGTAAGAAAGCCTAGGGAACGAATGGATTTGTCAGGTAAAAACAGAGTAGGGGAGTTAATAGATGGGGGGGGGGAGCTGGAGGTATTGGGTAGATGGCGGGAATATTTTGAGGAACTTTTAAATGTCGATGAAAAAAGGGAGGCGGTAATTTCATGTACTGGCCAGGGAGGTACAACATCATTTAGGGGTGAAGAAGAGCAGGATGTGAGTGTGGGGGAGGTGCGTGAGGCATTACGTAGAATGAAAGGGGGTAAAGCAGCTGGAACTGACGGGATCATGACAGAAATGTTAAAAGCAGGGGGGGATATAGTGCTGGAGTGGTTGGTATTTTTGTTTAATAAATGTATGAAAGAGGGGAAGGTACCCAGGGATTGGCAGAGAGCATGTATAGTTCCTTTATATAAAGGGAAGGGGGATAAAAGAGTGTAAAAATTATAGGGGAATAAGTTTACTGAGTAATAGGTAGTAGGTTGGTAGACAGCAACCGCCCAGGGAGGTACTACCGTCCTGCCAAATGAGTGTAAAACGGAAGCCTGTAATTGTTTTACATGATGGTAGGATTGCTGGTGTCTTTTTTCTGTCTCATAAACATGCAAGATTTCAGGCATGTCTTGTTACTTCTACTTCCACTTAGGTCACATTACACATTCATGTACAAGCATATATATACACACCCCTCTGGGTTTTCTTCTATTTTCTTACTAGTTCTTGTTCTTATTTCCTCTTATTTCCATGGGGAAGTGGAACAGAATTCTTCCTCCGTAAGCCATGCGTGTCGTAAGAGGCGACTAACATGCTGGGAGCAAGGGGCTAGTAACCCCTTCTCCTGTATATATTACTAAATGTAAAATGGGAAACTTTCGTTTTTCATTTTGGGCCACCCCACTTTGGTGGGAAACGGCCAACGTGTTGAAAGAAAGAAGAAGAAGTTTACTGAGTATACCAGGTAAAGTGTATGGCAGGGTTATTATTGAAAGAATTAGAGGTAAGACAGAGAGTAGGATTGCAGATGAGCAAGGAGGCTTTAGAGTGGGTAGGGGATGTGTAGATCAAGTGTTTACAGTGAAGCATATATGTGAACAGTATTTAGATAAAGGTAGAAAAGTTTTCATTGCATTTATGGATTTAGAAAAGGCATATGATAGAGTGGATAGGGGAGCAATGTGGCAAATGTTGCAAGTGTATGGAATAGGTAGTAAGTTACTGAAGGCTGTAAAGAGTTTTTATGAGGATAGTGAGGCTCAGGTTAGGGTGTGTAGGGGAGAGGGAGATTACTTCCCAGTAAAAGTAGGTCTTAGAAAGGGATGTGTAATGTCACCATGGTTGTTTAATATATTTATAGATGGGGTTGTAAAAGAAGTAAATGCTAGGGTGTTGGGGAGAGGGGTGGGATTAAATTATGGGGAATTAAATGCAAAATGGGAGTTGGCACAGTTACTTTTTGCTGATGATACTGTGCTTATGGGAGATTCTAAAGAAAAGTTGCAAAGGTTAGTGGACGAGTTTGGGAGAGTGTGTAAAGGTAGAAAGTTGAAAGTGAACATAGATAAGAGTAAGGTGATGAGGGTACGTATCAAATAATTTAAATAAAGAAAAATTGGATATCACATTGGAGAGAGGGATTATGGAAGAAGTAAATGTTTTTCAGATATTTGGGAGTTGACGTGTCAGCGGATGGGTTTATGAAGGATGAGGGTAGAATTGATGAAGGAAAAAAGGTGAGTGGTGTGTTGATGTATCTGTGGAGACAAAAAACGTTATCCATGGAGGCAAAGAAGGGAATGTACGAAAGTACATATAGTGGTACCAACACTCTTATATGGGTGTGAAGCATGGGTTGCAAATGCTGCAGCGAGGAGGAGGCTGGAGGCAGTGGAGATGTCCTGTCTAAGGGCAATGTGTGGTGTAAATATTATGCAGAAAATTCGGAATGTGGAAATTAGGAGAAGGTGTGGAGTTACTAAAAGTATTTGTCAGAGGGCTGAAGAGGGGTTGTTGAGGTGGTTTGGTCATTTAGAGAGAATGGATCAAAGTAGAATGACTTGAAGAGCGTATAAATCTGTAGGGGAAGGAAGGCGGGGTAGGGGTCGTCCTAGAAAAGGTTGGAGGGAGGGGGTAAAGGAGGTTTTGTGGGCGAGGGGCTTGGACTTCCAGCAAGCATGTGTGAGCGTGTTAGATAGGAGTGAATGGAGACGAATGGTTTTTGGGACATGACGATCTGTTGGAGTGTGAGCAGGGTAACATTTTGTGAAGGGATTCAGGGAAACCAGTTAATTGATTTAGTTGGACTTGAGTCCTGGAAATGGGAAGTATAATGCCTGCACTTTAACCCTTAAACTGTCCACACGTAGATATACGTTCATGTCCGTACTGCCCCAAACGTAGTTCTACGTTTTATTTTTCATTCCTTCAAATTTAGTGCGATAGGCCTGAGTCGCCTAGACATGAGAGAATGGGTCTGTGCCCTCAGTGTGCGCAGTATTATAAAAATCTGGGACTACTTAGTACCTTGTGGGAGCACCAGTTCAATTGAGTGCCAGCTAGAGCAAATACTGTGGCAAACACCAGGGATTCACTTATGTCATGTCGCATTAACACTCCCCTTATAAGAGGAAAGTAAAAATAGGTTAGATAAATACATGAGTGGCTGTGGGTGGGTGTGAGTTGGACCTGACTAGCTTGTGCTACTAGGTCTGATGCCATGCTCCTTCCTTCAGAGGATGTGACCTGACTAGGTGGGTCATTGGTCTAAGCTGGGGGGTGATATGGACCTGCCTTGCATGGGCCAGTAGGCCTGCTGCAGTGTTCCTTCTGTCTTATGTTCTTATGTATTTGGCAGGCTGGCTGGCTTTGGCTGTCTCTCTATCTGTCTATATCTTTATGTCTCTGTCTTTCTCTTCTGTCTGTCTGTCTCGTCTGTTGTCTGTCTCGTCTGTCTGTCTGTCTCGTCTGTCTTCTTCTTCTCTTCTCGTCTCTCTCTCTCTCTCTCTCTCTTCTCTCTCTTCTCTCTGTCTCTCTCTCTCTCTCTCTCTTCTCTCTGTCTCTCTGTCTCTCTCTCTCTGTCTCTCTCTCTCTCTCTGTCTCTCTCTCTCTCTCTCTCTCTCTGTCTCTCTCTCTCCTCTCTCTCTCTCTCTCTTCTCTCTTCTCTCTCTCTCTCTCTCTCTCTCTCTCTCGCTCTCTCTCTCTCTCTCTCTCTGTCTCTCTGTCTCTCTCTCTCTCTCTCTCTCTGCTCTCTCTCTCTCTCTGTCTCTCTGTCTCTCTCCTCTCTCTCTCTCTCTTTCTCTCTCTCTCCTCTCTGTCTCTCTGTCTCTCTCTCTCTCTCTCTGTCTCTCTGTCTCTCTCTCTCTCTCTCTGTCTCTCTGTCTCTCTCTCTCTCTCTCTCTCTCTCTCTCTCTCTCTCTCTCTCTCTCTCTCTCTCTCTCTCTCTCTCTCTCTCTCTCTCTCTCTCTCTCTCTCTCTGCTCTCTGTCTCTCTCTCTCTCTCTCTCTTCTCTGTCTGTCTCTCTCTCTCTCTCTCTCTCTCTCTCTCTCTCTCTCTCTCTCTCTCATATGTACACATAAGTACAGTTATTATAAATAGTGTAAATTACCTAGGATAACCCAAAAATTCCAGGCAAAGTGCTATACAATGCTTGTAGAAATAAGGCATAATAAGCATGACTGGCAAGTAATACGCATCGTCACTTCTGCATCGTGTATAATACCTGTTGGCTTACGAGCCGCACTCTGAGACTGAGACAAGCAGACGGAAAGACACACACACACAGGCAGACAGAAAGACAGATAAGTAGAGTTAGACAGAAATAAGCAGAGCTTGACAAACAGACAGACAGATACAGGCAGACAGACAGATAGACAAAGACAGATAGACAGACAGGCAGACAGATAGACATTGAAAAAGAGAGGGTTCCCTCCAGCACTGCTGACATTTATCAAATGTCACTGGGCTGTCAAGAGTTATCTGACACTTGTCAACACACCATTCTTCAAGGAGTTTCATATACTCCAGGCACACAGACAGACAGAAAGACAGATAAGCAGAGCTAGACAGACACAGACAGAGATACAGACAGATACAGACAAACAGATTCAGACAGACAGACAGATAGACAGACTGATAGACAGATAGACAGACAGATAGATAGATAGATAGACAGACAGACAGACACAGATAGATAGATACAGAGTGAAAGAGCGAGGGTTCCCTGCACACATTCATTCATCAATGTCACTGCCTTATCAGTAGTTATCTGGCAATTGTCATAACACCATTCTTCAAGGAGTTTCATATATACTCCTGGATGTCTAAAGCATTGCTGGGACCTATAAATACTTCGTATATATTTATAGACAATAGTAAATGACCAAGGTAGGCGAAAATGTTCACCTGTTGGTGTGATTGTGACTATTTGAGTACTATTTCAGTACATAATATTAGTGTTAGAACAAAGATTGGCTATGAAATCACATGAACTATTGTAAATTGTAATTATCAGAACATAAAAATTATATAAATGAAAATGAAAACTAGAAAAAAAGTACTATATCGGCAATACTTCTGCAAGCGGCAGGACTTGATGTTGCCGTCAGGTGAGCATCCAGCACCAAATTGGCGGGCTTATATCTTGGTAAGTACTGGCCCTAAACTTTTTTTTTAGCCTATCCTGTTTATAAAAATGCGCTCTTCATTTAATTTTTTTTTTTTTCAAAATATTTGGTGCAGTACGCAGGTGAACGTATATCTACGTGTGGACAGTATAAGGGTTAAAGGAGGGGTCTGGGATAGTGACAGCTGGGAGGGACTATTCTCAGCTGTCGTATCTGAGCGCCTCTGCAAAGACAGTGATTATGTACGAGTGTGGTGAAAGTGTTGAATGATGATGAAAGTATTTTCTTTTGGGGGATTTTCTTTCTTTTTGGGTCACCCTGCCTCGGTGGGAGACGGCCGACTTGTTGAAAAAAAAAAAAAAAATCAGCTGCGCTTTTGTCACAACTGGCTGCCTCACCATGCCTTATCACACAATGTATGACATTACGCTTCTTAAATCTGTCAAACCAGCCTTTGCTGGCTTTAAATTTGTTCACTTCAGCACTCGTCGCAGGCATTTTCTTGACGAGATCATCATGCAACTGCCTTGCTTTTTCAGATATTATTGCCTGCGTAACACTATATCCTGCTAATTGTTTCTCGTTGATCCACACCAACAACAAATTTTCCACATCTTCCAGCACTTGCAATCTCTGTTTTGTGATCATATTTGCACCTTTCACAACAACAGCTTCCTTGATTTTATTTCCCTTGGCCACAGTGGTAGCGATGGTTGAATAGGCTTTGCCATACAGCCTGGCCAGCTCAGCGATACGCACTCCACTTTCATATTTTGCTATTATCTCCTTCACTTCTACCGTATTTCTCAGCCTCTTTACCACAGGGCTGGCACTAGGAGCTTTCTTTGGACCCATGGTGGCTTATTTAGCAGTTGCAAGCACTAAAAACAATGGAATAATGGCAAAATGTATGGTATGAATGTGGGGGTGGCACTCACTCGCTGGTAAACAATGGCACACTGACTGTGGATAGCGTGTTGTGCTGTTCCAGGGCACGTGTATGCGTCCAAGACGAATAGCATATTCCGAGCGGATCATCGTAAACTGAGCCAATATTTTTACGGAAAAATATATCGCTAACCGAATTTAGCGTAATCTGACACCATCGTAATCCGGGGTCCACTGTATAAAGATAAATACAGTGGAACCTCGGCATACAAACTTAATCCGTTCTGTGACCTTGTTCATATCCTGATTTGTTATTATGCTGAGTCAATTTTCCTCATTTAAATTAATTTAAAAGCCATTAATCCATTCCGGCTCTCAGGAGGCACGACAAAATACTTCAATATTTTGCTAATATCAACTCTAAGGCTTATTTCTCTCACAATTCATCTAATATGACATAATAAACAATATAAATAACATAGAAACCTGATATACACTCTAGAATGAATAAAATATGTCATTACGTATGTGGCTAGTGCACGGCGGAGGAGGAGAATGGTCACGGGTATTCTCGCTCCCGCTATGAAAACGTCTCCCCTTCAGAGGTGTTATTATAAAAGAAAACGGAGTTTGCGAGGCTAACTGCATTAGATCACTACACTCTTAATGCTACACTTAATTGCTACACTCTTAACTGCTACACTTTCATCTGCACGGCGTTTCAATAAAAAACTGTCCAAGGAGGTTTGTTTCTTCCTCCCTTTCAGAATGTTTCGGAAATGAGTTATGCAAACATTATTACATAGCTCCAACGCACGACCACTTGAAACTTTCTCTGGGTGTTTCCTTTCAATGAAGTCTGAAAATCTCTCCCAGATTCCCAACATTTCCTTTATCTCACTTGTGGAGATAAACTCCTCCACATCTTGCGCCTGTGCTGGCGTGCAGGTACACATTAAAATCACTAAGAGTGTCTTATTAGTCTTGAAGATGCCATATTAATAATGATAATAATAACACAATAATAATCACTCTGAGATGCATTAAATGTTGTATAAAACGTTAATATAATACGTACTTTAATACTTTATTGAGACATTGTACAATTATATATGGTACACATAGTTATACATAGTTATTACATAGTTATTACTTAGTTATTAATGAGATGTACATGCCAAAAGCCCCTAATATGCTGTGCATTGCGGGCATTCTTAGGACTACTATTCTTAGGACTACTTATGGTTGATAATTTATAAAATAAGTAAAGTTGCATATCTAAGTTATAAAGTTTGAATATAAGTTGAACATATCAATTAATTGTAGCAATGCAACTAATTGAGTGAGATAACAATTTAAAACAATTAATTGCATTGCAGTTAGTTTACGTGGTCATTATAATGTAAGTGTTGTGGAAATAATTAGCTAAGTATGTAATATTCATAATAGGTTTTACATTCAATTGAGTAGTCAGGTTTTTACGTTAAGTGATTATTCTGCTTTGTTGGTAATGTTTGATATTGAGCAATTAGCTTTGGGTGAGAAGGTGGTTTTTTAGCATCGTTTTGAATTGGAGTACAGGTAGGGTTTCTTTGGCAATGACAGGTAATGAATTCCAAATTTTCGTGCCTTTATATGCATTGAGTTTTACATAGTGTTAGATGGACACGGGAACATCGAGGAGTGATCTGTGTCTAGTGTTATGGTCATATGTCCTGTTAAAATTGGTAAGGAGAAGTTTGAGTGGTGGGTTAATATTTGCATAGAGTGTTCTATGTATGTAATAGGCACAGTAAAAAGTATGGATGTCTTGTATGGTGAGTAAGTTTAGGTTTTTGAATATTGGTGGAGTATGTTCTCCTGAATAAATTACTAAATGTAAAAGGAGAAACTTTCGTTTTTCCTTTTGGGCCACCCTGCATCAGTGGGAAGCGGCTGACGTGTTGAAAGAAGAAAGATACAATAAATCTCCAAGAAAGTCTCAAAGACCGTGGGAATACTATCCAAGATACGGTACTATGTTCCACAACCAGCTCTCCTTACCCTATATCACTCACTCATTTACCCCTACCTCACCTATGGAATCTGCGCATGGGGCTCTACATCAATAACTCATCTCAGACCACTAATAACACAACAAAAGGAAGCAGTTAGAATGATAACAAATTCTCACTCCAGGCAACATACTCCACCAATATTCAAAAACCTAAACTTACTCACCATACAAGACATCCATACTTTCTACTGTGCCTATTACATACATAGAACACTCTATGCAAATATTAACCCACCATTCAAACTTCTCCTTACCAATTTTAACAGGACACATGACCATAACACTAGACACAGATCACTCCTCGATGTTCCCCGTGTCCATCTAACACTATGTAAAACTCAATGCATATAAAGGCACGAAAATTTGGAATTCATTACCTGTCATTGCCAAAGAAACCCTACCTGTACCCCAATTCAAAACGATGCTAAAAAACCGCCTTCTCACCCAAAGCTAATTGCTCAATATCAAACATTCCCAGCAAAGTAGAATAATCACTTAATGTAAAAACCTGACTAATCAATTGAATGTAAAACCTGTTATGAATATTACATACTTAGCTAATTATTTCCACAACACTTACATTATAATGACCACGTAAACTAACTGCAATGCAATTAATTGTTTTAAATTGTTATCTCACTCAATTAGTTGCATTGCTACAATTAATTGATATGTTCAACTTATATTCAAACTTTATAACTTAGATATGCAACTTTACTTATTTTATAAATTATCAACCATAACTTTTTACCATGTAGTCTAGAATTAAGTAGTCCTAAGAATGCCCGCAATGCACAGCATATTAGGGGCTTTTGGCATGTACATCTCATTAATAACTAAGTAATAACTATGTAATAACTATGTATAACTAGGTCTACCATATATAATTGTACAATGTCTCAATAAAGTATTTTATTTTATTTTATTTTATTTTATAATGCTACACTCCCTGCATGAATGCTACACTCCCTGCATGAATGCTACACTTCCTGCATAAATGCTACACTCCCTGCATGAATGCTACACTCCCTGCATGAATGCTACCACTGGGGTGCCACTAGGAAGCTTCTTTGGACCCATGGTGACTTATTTCACAGTGACAATCACTAAACCAGTAATAAACAGAGTAAATTTATTGTGAAATGTTTGAAAGAGTGTGCTGGGTAATGTTCTCTCAATGGTAAAAAACGCTAGACTGGCGTCCTGTGCGACGAGGCGCGCAAGCGCGGACAGGTCTGGTATGGACCGATAAACGAGGGAAACATAGACCGAAAAAAGCAACCGAAACATGAAATAACCGATAATCGGACTGCCCGAAACACGAGGGATCACTACAGTGGAATCTCGGTACTCAAACTTAATTCCAGAAGGCTGTTTGAGTGCCGATCTGTTTGAGTACCGAACAAATTTTTCCCAACTAATTTTCTTTTTGGTTGGCTGTTATCATTAATCTTTGTAGGCCTCATGGTGAGTTATTTACACAAGTAATATAAAAAAACACCAAAAAATGCAAAGAAACATGAAATAGTTTACAGCAAAGTTCTGGCAGGTTCTGTTTGGTTGAGTGCTGAGCAAACAGTCGACTACCGAGCGATTTTTTTACCAAACAAAGTGTTCAAAATACCGAATTGTTCGAATAGGGAGCTGTTCGAGTACCGAGGTTCCACTGTACTTATAAACTAATTAAGTCTAGACAGGATAAGAGTGGTTATCTTTTTAATAAATGTTTACTAATGTGAGGTAGTCAAATCATTCCATTATGTCCACCTTTGGTTAATAATCAAAACTGTAATTCTTCTCTACCAAACTTATTAAAGCCATATAGCATGATCTAATAGAATATTAAATTTTCTTGTATTCATTGTAACTCACCTAATGACCATATGAAAAACAATAAAGAAGGGGTCTAATAACCAGAGAACAATCCAAACGCTACTCATCAATCCTTACCAGCCTGATAAGAAGGTCAAAAAAATTGTATTATGAGAACAGACTACATAACATAAAAGGGGATATGAAAAAGACCTGGAAAACCCTTTCTGAAATTCTTGGAAATAAAAAGCTATCCAAGAACAATACCATCAAATTATCAAAAACAGATGAACCCCTACTCTCAACAACTGAGACAGCAAACAGACTTAATGTTTTCTTCTCCACCATAGGAAAGAATCTAGCGAGTAAAATCCCAAACTCGAACACCCGTTCAACAGACTACCTCACCAACACCTACCCTAATACACTATTCCTAGCTCCTACCAACCCAATAGAAGTCTCGCTCATAATCAACACCCTTAAAAACAAGACAGGAGACATAAACAGCTTACCACCTTTTATGTACAAAAAAGCTTCACAGATACTGTGAATCAAACATGATGGTAGGATTGCTGGTGTCTTCTTTCTGTCTCATAATCATGCAAGATTTCAGGTATGTCTTGTTACTTCTACTTACACTTAGGTCACACTACACATTCATGTGCAAGCATATACACACCCCTCTGGGTTTTCTTCTATTTTATTACTAGTTCTTGTTCTTATTTCCTCTTATCTCCATGGGGAAGTGGAACAGAATTCTTCCTCCGTAAGCCATGCGTGTCGTAAGAGTCGACTAAAATGCCGGGAGCAAGGGGCTAGTAACCCCTTCTCCTGTATATATTACTAAAGTTAAAAAGAGAAACTTTTGTTTTTCTCTTTGGGCCACCCCACCTTGGTGGGAAACGGCCGACTTGTTGAAAGAAGATCTAATTTACCACTGCTTTCTAAAATCTTAGAAAAATTAATTCATAGACAGATCTATTCCTACCTCGTCTCACACAACGTACTCAACCCCTGTCAGTTTGGATTCAGGACCAACAAGAGCACAAATGATGCTATTATACACATGCTAGAGCTAATATACACTGCACTTGAGAAGAAAGAAATCCCACTGGGAATCTTCATTGATCTGCGCAAAGCTTTTGATACAGTCGACCACAATTTACTACTCACAAAACTAGCACACTATGGTATAAGAGGGCACTCACTCACCTACCTAAAGTCATACCTTAGTAACAGAAGCCAATACGTGTACACAAATGGAGCGAACTCTTCCACACAACAAATTACAGTCGGAGTCCCACAAGGAAGTGTCCTGGGACCACTCCTATTCCTCATTTACATCAGTGACCTACCGAATGCATCTCAACTACTCAAACTCATACTATTTGCAGATGACACAACATGTCTTCTCTCCCAAATCCAGTCATACTGGCCAACACTGTTAATGCCGAATTACAGAAAATATCAACATGGATGACGACTAATAAGCTTACTCTCAATACTGACAAGACCTACTTCATACAGTTTGGAAACAGAGCCACAAATGTTCCACTTAACATAACGCTCAATGGTTCACCCATCACAAGACTCACAGAGGGAAAATTCCTAGGAATCCACATTGACAGTAGCCTTAAATTCCAAACACACACAACAACAAATTTCCAAGAAAATCTCAAAGACAGTAGGCATACTATCAAAGATACGCTACTATGTGCCACAATCAGCTCTCATTGCACTATATCATTCACTCATCTACCCTTATCTCACCTATGGAATGTG
>WNWK01009868.1:0-12500 GCA_009830355.1 Cherax destructor | reverse complement strand
ATCATTCTCCTCCCTTTCTATTGCTACATTCATTAGGTACCTTTTGGTTCTCTTCTTAAACTGGCTCATGCTATGACTGGCTTTGACATGTGCAGACAGTCTGTTCCATTCCTTTATTGCTGTACAATAAAAGGTGTTTGAAGCTTGGCCACTGACTGTGGGTACTACAAAATTGTGCTCTCTCCCCCTAGTACTATGACTGCTTTGGTTCCCAGCCTTGACAAAATTGGCAGAAAGATATTCTGGACACTGTTTGTGAGCAATTTTATAAACTTGATTTAGCTTAAGTTGTTTTACTCTGTCTTCAATATTCAGCATATCCAATTGTTGTAATTCATCCTGGCCTACATGTGCTCTTGGGCCCAGGTCCAGGATGAATCTTACCATTTTGTTCTGGGTGGTTTGCAGTTTATCTTTCAGTTTTTTTGTCAAGGCAGAATACCATGAAGAGCAAGCATAGTCCATATGACATTGTATAAGGGCTAGACATAGGGTCCTGCGAGCCTCAGTAGGTAGACACTGTGCTTGTCTGTAGAGGAACTTCAGTCTGGCATTCGCTTTCTTTACTACACTGTTCCCTATCAATTCTCCTGACATGCATGGGTCAAAGGGGATTCCCAGATATTTTACTGAGGAAACTGAAGTGATGGATTTCCCATTACACCGGACATTAAAATTATTTACCCTTCTCAGTTTATATTTCTTGCCAAAGAGTATGGCTTCTGTTTTCCCGAGATGTAACAATAGTTTGTTGTCTACTAACCATTTGCTGCAGGACTCCAGTTCCAGTGTTAATACATTAGCTATATCTTGTGGGTCTTTACCTGACACTAACAGAGCACTGTCATCTCCATACAGTAGGAGTTTGCCTTGACACTGATGGGCATGTCATTTATATAACACAGGAATAATAAGGGACCCAAAATACTACCTTGGGGAACTCCACATGCTATCGGCAGTGGTTCTGATTCCGTTTTGTTGATTTTGACAATTTGTTTCCTGTTCCTAAGATAGGACTTAAACCAGTCTGTGGAACCTATGCCGATAGCTTGAAGTTTCTTACATAATATATTGTGGTTGACAGTATTGAAGGCCTTTTTCTAGTATTAAGTACATAGTCTATAAGCCATTAGATTAAGTTGCCCTTAATGCCATGGCATGTTAGTGGCTCTTCTTGCACTTCACTTCATGATTGTAATTACAAAATCTCGATGTAAACTTGCAATGAAATAAAAATTCTCATTCTCATTCTCTCATTCTCATATGTACAAATTTACTGCGCTGTTATTGTCTTATTAATATTAAGTTTGCCCGAAATGCTCTGCATATAAAGGGGCTTTTGTATATAGTTCTTCTGTCTTCCAATTATGTCCTTGAATTTGTAATGATAAAGCCATTGGATGGCGAAACTTCTACAATAAAGATTCCCAGATGTTGCACGTGTCTAATTTTTCATCTTGTCGGTATTGTATACCATTCATGTGCAATTTTCTTGTATTCACTGTAACTCACCTAATGACCCTATGTACAATTACAGCACTGTTATTTCCTTATTAATCTTAAGTTAGTCTTAAGTTTACCCAAAATGCTCTGCATATAAAGGGGCTTTTGGCATGTTCACCAAATTGTTACACTCCTTTGTACGAACATGTATCATGCTAAAATAAACTTGTTATTGTTATTGAATGGGGGTTCGTTAAATTGAGGTTTTACTGGTTACTAATGTTGAGCAGCAGAATAGTAAAAGTAAAAATATCATATCTATGTACAGTGGACCCCCGAGTTTCGGTCATAATCCGTTCCAGGAGGTAGGCCTTAACTCGAACTGGCCGAAAGTCGAATCATTATTTCCCATAAGAAATAATGTAAATACAATTAATCCGTTCCAGATACCCAAAAATATTCACATGTTTTGAAGAATAACTATAATTTTACATACACACAACACACATAAATACTACATACAGTAATAAATTTATAAATAAATATTGAAATAAACATTTAAAATAACATTTACTTACCTTTATTGAAGATTGTTGATGGCATCTGGAAGATAGGGAGGAGGAGTGAGGGAGGGCTTAGTGTTTGGAAGGGGAATCCCCACTCCCTGCCTTCCTGCTACACTCCCTGCATCCCTGCTACACTCCCTGCATGCCTGCTACACTCTCTGCATGCCTGCTACACTCCCTGCATCTCTGCTACACTCCCTGCATCCCTGCTACACTCCCTGCATGCCTGCTACACTCCCTGCATCCCTGCTACACTCCCTGCATCCCTGCTACACTCCCTGCATCCCTGCTACACTCCCTGCATCCCTGCTACACTCCCTGCATCCCTGCTACACTCCCTGCATCCCTGCTACACTCCCTGCATGCCTGATACACTCCCTTCATGCCTGCTACCACAGGGGTGCCACTAGGAAGCTTCTTTGGACCCATGGTGACTTATATTTCACAGTGACAAGCACTAAAAACAATAAAATTATTATGAAATGCTTGAATGAGCGCACTGGGTAATGTTCACTCAAGGATAAACAAAGCGAGACTGGCTCACAGCGCCTGTGCAGGCAGGCGGACAGGTCTGGTATGCTGGCCAATAGTCGAGGAAACGGCCGATTGTTGGGGGAAAATTGGGCCGATAAAAGCGATTGAAAGTCGAACCGGCCGATACTCAGACCGACTGAAACTCAAGGGTCCACTGTATTTCTTTTTCAAATAATATAGTCATTAGGCATAGATCATATTCATCACAGAAGACTTCATTATAAAAATAAAATAAATTATTTAAAGTTTAATTTTAACTGAACCTACTCGTGCAGTTATTGTTCTCAGTTATTCTGAAAGTTAAATTCCAAATTATAAATTGAATGTGCTGTAATATTACTGTATGATAATGTACACTTAATTTGCATTTTAATTTCTTCAGGCCTCGCAAGAATGTGTTCACAAATATGAACTGGAGAAGCTTAGTGATGGTCTTGCTGTCTCAAAGCTTGGTCTGAATTTCAGGTTAAATCAGTCTCACTTTATTAATGGTGAACTTAAACTAAAGGTAAGAGACAGTAAATTATTTTGTTGTATTACTTATGGAATCCAAAATGTAATGATTTTTTTGTCATTGAATTGCAGTTGGAGCAGTCTACAGGCTACCTCATACTAATATCCCATGCTTTAGTGACAACCTAAAGAACCTAATAACTAACAAGCAGTTAAACAAAAATTATTTAATACATGCTGGTGGGCCATGACCTGGTGGCAAAGGCTCTCGTTTCACATAGCGAGGGGTCCAGGTTCGATTCCCGGTGAGGGTTTAAACATTGGGCGTGTTTCCTTACACCGATTGTCTGTGTTCACCCATCAGTAGAAAATGGGTACCTGGATGTTAGTCGACTGGTGTGGGTCGCATCCCAGGACAAAATTGACCTAATTTGCCCAAAATGCTCTCCATAACAAGCGGCTTACTATATACAGTGGACCATCAGTTAGCGGCTGTAATCCGTTCCAGGAGCTAGGCCTTTAACCGAAATGGCCTTTAACCAAAATAATATTCCCCATAAGAATTAATATAAATACAGTTAACCCGTTCCAAATAAAAATATTCACAAAAAAATATTTTTTTTAACAATTAAATCAGTATTACATACCTTTATTGAAGACTAATCCTGGCTTCTGGAAAATAGGGAGGAGGAAATAAGGAGGAGTTAGTTTTTGGAAGGAGAATCCCCATCCATAAGGATTTCAGGTAACAAGTCCTTATCTGGGGTTACTTCCCTTCTTTTTCTTTTAATGCCACTAGGACCAGCTTGAGAGTCACTGGACCCCTTTCTAGAAAAATAACTGTCCAGAGTGCTCTGTTTCTGGCACCTCTTTAACATTTCCCTGAAGTGGGACAAGGTTTTGTCACTAAACATGTTGCAGATATGGCTTGTTTCAGGTTGGTCAGGTTGGTATTTTTCAACAAAACTTTGTAACCTATTCCACATTCCACACATTTCCTTAATCACTGAAGAAGGCACCTCCTTCACTTCCTCTTCCTCCTCGTTTTCTGCAGCAATTTCCTCAGCTGCAGTCTGTTGCTGTTCCAGTTGTGGTCCTGCACCAACTCTTCCACATCCTCGCCACTCACCTCCAACCCCAGGGACTTGCCCAATGCCACAATACTTTCCACAACAGGCACAGGGTCGTCAGGGCAAGTTCCAGCTCCCGCATACCACTCATATTTCTCAATCACCTTCTCTTAAATTCCATGGTGTTTTTCACTTTCTTTACCACAGGAACTTTACTAGGAACTTTCTTGGGAGCCATGGTTACTTATTTCGCAGTTGCACTGACCAAAAACAATGGAAAACAAGCGAAATGTTTGTATGAATGAGCAGAAGCTTCCTCACGCACCAAGAGACACTAGTCTATTAAATATCTGCCATTCCATAAAATATTATTGTTTGAACCATTATTTGTAATTTTGTTTTTATTATGTGCAACTTCAAGATTATTATTCTTATAAACCTCCACCTTGACTACCTCACATTAGTATTAAGATTAAATAGAGATTTTAATACAAGTTAATCACTCTTATCTTGTCTAGATTTAACCCTTTCAGGTCGAGACCCCGATTCTTAACTTGTTTTCAGGGTCGAAAATTTTTCGGGAAAAAACTATTTTTTCTTATGAAATGATGGAGAATCTTTTTCCGATCATAATGACACCAAAAGTATGAAATTATGTTCTCACAAAGTTAGCGGTATCGACGATGTTTACGCATAGGCGATTTCGCCCACTTTGAGCCCTATTTTCGGCCAATTCCAATGCATCAGTCTACTAAAATTATAGCTATTTTGCTAGAATTCCATTTGTTCTATCGATTGAGCACAAGAAACTGCCAATTTACAGATGCCAATTTCAATTTATGGTCCAGAATAAACGAGACAGACATTTCTGGCACTAAAATAACATTTTATCTGTTCATTAGTCACGTCTCCAGGCATCTCTTACATTACTTTTACTTTCCATTTTGAATTTTTATTCTCACAAAAAAATTGAAGATTTTCTGTTATGTATGCTACTGCATCATTGTAAAAATGGTATAAATAATATCAGCGCACTTGTGCAAGAATATTAGACTCGCCAGTTGATGTGTATTGGAAGCATGGTGTGATTTGTTTACTCTTGAACATCGGCAAAAATCGAACATTTTCACTACTTTGCGCTCAGTTTCAAGGTACAGTGGTACCTCGACTTACGATATTTTTTCATTCCAGAATGCTGTTCAAGTGTCATTACCAAACGAATTTATCTCCTTAAGAAATGTTGTAAAATAGACTAGTCCTTTTAGACCCCCAAAATTACACTTACAAAAGCATTTAAAAAAATAAACTTACATACAAGGGTGAGTTTGGGGACCATCGTAAGTCGAGGTACCACTGTACTTGTCATCATGAAACCAATCAAAATTATCTCTATTTCTGTAATATATCTTCCATTCTATCAAATGAGACCAAGAAATCAAGAATACAACCATAATTACCATACGAAAATAAGACTGCAAAGTCGCTGTTTTAATTAAAACATGGTCAGTTTTTTTCCTCATTATGCACTGTGTGCTGCAGGATTTTTTATACTGTGCACACTGATTACACAGACCCATTCTCTCACATCTAGGCCTACCAGCCTTTTCCTGCTTGATTTGAGGGCGCTAGAATTTGTGTGTACTAGTACATCAAACACCCTGGTGCGTAAGACGTAGTACTAGTACAGTGGACCCCGAGTATCGTAATTAATCCGTTCCAGGAGCTATTACTTAATACGAAGATTACGAAATTCGAACCCTTATTTCACATAAGAAATAATGTAAATACAATTAATCCGTTCCACAAAAAAATATTCACATACTAAATAATAAAAAACAATATATATATATACATTTACTTACCTTTATTGAAGAGTTGCAGGCATCTCGAAGATAGGGATGATGACAGGGGCAGGGTGTTAGTGGTTGAAGGGAATCCTCCAAAAGGACTTCAGGTAACAAGTCCTCTCTGGGGTTACTTCCTTCTTGGTCTTTTAATGCCACTAGGACCAGCTTGAGAGTCACTAGAACTCTTCTTAGAAAAATAACTGTCCAGAGTCCTCTGTTTCTGGCGACTCTTTAATACTTTTCTGAAGTGCAACATGGCTCTGTCACTGAAGTGGTTGTACAGAAGGCTCATTTCAGCTTGCTCAGGGTGGTGTCTTTCAACAAATGTCTGCAACCTACTCCACATAGAACACATTTCCTTAATCTCTGAAGAAGGCACCTCCTTCACTCTCTCTTCCTCCTCCTGTGAAGCAATAACCTCAGCTGTGGTCTGTTGCTGTTCCAGATGAAGCTCTTGCAGCTCTTCAGTTGTTAGCTCTACTCTGTGCTCCTCCACCAACTCTTCCACATCCTCACCACTCACCTCCAACCCCAGGCTGTTCCCCAATGCCACAATATCTTCCACAACAGGCACAGGGTCAGCCTCAAATCCTTCAAAATCCCTCTTTTCAACACAATCCGGCCACAGTGGTCTCCAAGCAGAGTTCAAAGTCCTGGAAGTCACTCCCTCCCAAGCCTTACCTATAAGGCCTAGGCAATGCACGATATTGAAGTGATCTTTCCAGAACTCTCTTAGGGTCAATTGAGAGTCATTGGTCATATTAAAGCACCTCTGAAACACTGCTTTGGTGTACAGTTTCTTGAAGTTTGCAATGACTTGCTTGTCCATGGGCTGGATGAGAGGAGTGGTGTTAGAAGGCAAGAACTCACTCTGATGAAATTAAAGTTGTCAGGCAACAACTCTTCCAAGTTGTGAGGATGAGCAGGAGCATTGTCCAGTACCAGGAGGCACTTGAGTCCCAATTTATTTTCCAGGAGGTATTCCTTGAAAATCTCCGTAGTGACCCATGCCTTGGTGTTAGCCTTCCAATGCACACACAAATTATTCTTGTCAACACTGTGTTTCTTGAAGGGTCTGGGATTTTCTGAGTGATACACCAGTAAAGGCTTCACTTTAAAATCACCACTGGCATTGGCACACATCATAAGAGTTAGCCTGTCTTTCATAGGCTTTTGTCCTGGCTGTGCCTTTTCCTCCTGAGTAATGAAGGTCCTGTTGGGCATTTTCTTCCAAAACAGGCCTGTTTCATTACAATTAAACACTTGTTGGGGTTCTAATTTTTCAGTGTCTATTAACCCTTGGAATTCCTGCACAAATTTTTCAGCTGCATGTTTGTCTGAGCTGGCTGCCTCACCATGCCTCAACACTGTGTATGCCACTACGTTTCTTAAACCTGTCAAACCAGCCTTTGCTGGCTTTAAAATCACTCGCCTCACCACTGGTTGCAGGCATTGTCTTGACAAGCTCTGCGTGCAACTTCCTTGCCTTTTCACAAATTATCGCCATGGAAATACTATCACCCGCTATCTGTTTTTCATTGATCCACACCAACAACAACTTCTCAACCTCATCCACTGTTTTCGATCTATTTTTCGTTAACATATCAACCCCTTTTGCAACATTAGCTTCCTTGGTCTCATTTCTCTTTGCCAGGATAGAGCTGATAGTAGATGGGGTTTTCTTGTACATCCTGGCAAGATCACTCAGACGTACGCCACTCTCATATTTTTCTACTATCTCTTCTTCAGTTCGATGGTGTTCCTCACTTTCTTTACCACAGGGGTGCCACTAGGAAGCTTCTTTGGACCCTTGGTGACTTATTTCACAGTGACAATCACTAAACCACCAAAAAAGACACCAAATGTATTGTGAATGTTTGAAAGAGCGCGCTGGGTAATGTTCTCTCAATGGTAAACAACGCTTCAATGGCGGGCGTCCTGCGCAGGCGCGGAGCAGGTGGACAGGTCTAGTATGTTACGAAACACGAATCCGTTTACGATACACGAAATCGGAAAAAACTTACGAAACACGATTTTTACGATATATGAGCCTTACGATACTCGGGGGTCCACTGTACGTCAAAAACCCTGAAAGGGTTAAGTAGTTATTATGTACTAGGATTAGTCTGCCCGAAATGCCCCGGGATGATAGTGGCTTTCTTTGTACTTAGCAAACCAAAGTTGTAATTACACTTTGTAACCTTTACAAAGAAATAAAATCTTTATCTTTTATCTTTATCTTAGAACTAAACAGATCACAGCAAAGAGACTAGGTAGCCCATGGCTAACAAATAGCATCTTTGGGTCCATTGATAAGAAACATTTTTTTTTCAACAAACTGGCGATATCCCATCAAGGCAGGGTGATCTAAAAAGAAAAATGAAAGTTTGTCTTTTTAAAATTTAGTAATTTATACAGGAGAAGGGATTACTAGCTTATGGCATGTTAGTCGCCTGTTACGACATGCATGGCTTATGGAGGAAGAATTCTGTTCCATGTCCCCATGAAGATAAGAGGAAATAAAGAAGAACAAGAACTATTAAGAAAATAAAAGAAAACCCAGATGGGTATGTATATAGTATATGCGCTGTACATGCATGTGTAGTGTGGCCTAAGTGTAAGAAGAAGTAGCAAGATATACCTGGTATCCCGTATGTTTATGATAAAAGATAAAGATTTTATTTCTTTGCAAGGTTACATTGTGTATTTACAATTTTGATTAGTTAAGTATAAAGAAAGCCACTATCATGCTGGGGCATTTCGGGCAGACTTATCCTAATACGTACATAATAACTACTTAAGTCTAGACAAGATAAGTGTGCTTAACTTTTTGATAAATCTTTATTTTATCTTAATACTAATGTGAGGTACGTAGTCAAGGTGGAGACACAGAAAAAAAGATACCAGCAATCCTGCCATCATGTAAAACAATTACAGGTTTCTGTTTCACACTCAATTGGTAGGACAGTAGTACCTCCCTGAGTATACGTGGAGTATACCTGGAGAGGGTTTCGGGGGTCAACGTCCCCGCAGCCCGATCTGTGACCAGGCCTCATGGGGGATCAGGGCCTGATCAACCAGGCTGATACTGTTGGCTGCAAGCAACCTGACGTACGAACTACAGCCTGGCAGGTCAGGTACTGACTTTAGGTGCCTGTCCAGGGCGTTCTTGATGACAGCCAGGGGTCTATTGGTAATCCCTCTTGTGTATGCTGGGAGGCAGTTGAATAGTCTTGGGCCCCTGACACTTAGTGTGTTGTCTCTTATCGTGCTAGTGGTGCCCCTGCTTTTCATTGGGGAAATGTTGCATCGTCTGCTGAGTTTTTTGCTTACATAGGGAGTGATTTTTGCTTAAGAGAGCTAGGGCAAAACCCGATTACTTGGCCTGTTATCTAAAGGATTCTGCTCTCATAACCAACACTGCAATACTGTAATAATATAATCAAGGTTATTGTCCGGGGTATATAAAAATACTCACATTAATTTATAAAGATATATATTTCTTTTACTAGTAAAAATTTATATAACTACAGTACAATCTTTGTACATACATATAAAATATAAAAATAAAAGCATGATCTTTGTACAATAAGCATAAAATTTGTACTATCAACAATAATATCACATTGTTAACTCAACGACTATCCTGTCTTACATATTACTCAGTGTCACAAGACACATATCAAATAAACTCAGTGTCACACGACACATCACTCAGTGTCATAAGACACATCACAAACTCAGTGTCACAAGACAAACTCAGTGTCACAAACACCACAATAACTTAGTGTCACAAACACATATCACAATAACTCGGTGTCACAGACACACACACACACACACACACACACACCGGGTTCAATTCCCGGCGGGGCGGAAACATTTCGAAGTGTTTCCTTACACACACACACACACACAACAGGCCTAGTGTCTAATCGACATGTGCCTAGGACAAAATGGTAACTAACTAACTGTTATGTTATTTTCCCTTATTTATCATCAAGGTTCTACATGTACTAGCATAGGGTATTTACTTAAAAGGTCTAGGGTAAAGGAGGACATTATTAGGCTAAAAGATACTTACTCAGGTTAGCTGCTGCATCTGAAAACTTATTGGTCCTTACACTTACTCAGGTTAGCTGCTGCATCTGAAAACTTATTGGTCCTTACACATTCCTCTCAAAGGTTATTTAAACCAACATTATAAAAATAGAGCTATATTAAGAAGTATATGCATATAATATACAGGTCTCCACTCCTAAACATATAATCAGCCTTTCCCAAAGCACATGGCTCAGCTGCTACCTTCAACTCTCTTTTCCTCAACATTTCTTAACCCTCCAGTGTCTTGATACACTGAAGATCACTGAATGTCATAGTAACATCGATCTACAACCCTCCCCATTACCTTTTGGGCACTCATTCAGCCCTGAAGCCGAGTTAAAATCAGCACCTACAACACCAGCTCACTCCAGCCGCCATTGTTCTCAGGAAGGGCATTGTGGGAAAACAACAGTCTCTCTAAGCTCCTCCCCCTCAAACATAAACACATCACTTTGCATATCTCCACATGTACTCTCAATATATCTTATGTTATTACAATGAGACATGCAACTTATAACTAATACTTAATAATAATGTGCATTTATATTTTATATAACCTATTATATTGAGAAAAACAGTTTAATCAGCTCTATTAAGTCTTTAGGGTGGCCTGACCTAAGACCTCATAGCAAATTCTGAATAATTCAATATAATTAGGCATTCATGTTATTTAATTACAACAATACATGCTGGGTCCCAACAGCCCCCACAACAAGTCCATAATACCCCATAACACCCCCACCTCCAGACGGAGTCTTATAAAGACGGAGTCTCACAAAAGCTAGCAGTGTCCCGCAGGATACGGCTAGGGAAAATAAGGTCTTAGCCTAAAGGTGGTAGTAACACTACTAGAGGTTTTACATATACCCCAGCACCATAACTACTCTTCACTGTACAGTTATACAACAAGGTGACATACAACATGGCAATCTATAAATCTCATGGCTCCACTGAACCTTCCCAGCATAAACATGCAATTCTGCCCTTACCATACACCATACAAAACCCGTGAACGGAACAATACTAGAACAGAGTGCAGAGGTTACTAGAAAACAGTTTAACCACATCCCCATACTGAAGGGTGTAACCATTAACTACTTTAGTGGTTATCAACATAATACATTTTTACAATGCAGGGACTACACACAAAGCCCACTGTGAAAGCCAGCACCGACAGGCCTGTGCCTCTGCTGCGGTAAATCCAGCAGGCAACTGGTACTCCAGGATGGCATCTTCCTGATCAGGAGATGAGAGTAGAGCCAAACCCAGAGCAGTCAGGTATACCCCAGGCAGAAACTTCACAAAAAACATGTCAAGGTGTCTCTTACGTGGTGGCCGAACCAAAAAGTGAGACTCTCCAGTCAACACCCAAAATCCTTAAAATGGTCAGGCACATACCCCCATCTTCCGAGGACCTCACTCCATACAGATCCTCCAACCTTATAAGGAGGAACTGCTATAATACATGGAGGAGATACACAGGACCACTCAGGCAACCGTTGGACCGTTTCGTACTTAGAGCACACCAAGACACAAACAACATACCTCCCTGGACTTCTCATGTCACCGAAGGTTGTCAACTCCGCCTCAACTCACAATATTTGATACCCTGACTCCCTTATCTTGTCTGGCTCCAACCATCTCCTTCACAGTTGAATGGCTGGTAGGGAGCACTCAGGCCCGCCAAGAGTTCACCACTGCAAAAACAACAAGGTCAGCACAAGACAAACACTATGTACTAAGCATGCACCATTTATCTACATAAACATCTAGAAGAACCTCAGCAATCACAGACAAAACCCATCTTAAGTGTCTGATTCGGGTCACCATACATAGGAACAGGGTGAAACGATCCTGGGACATATACAGATGCAGAATAGACAACCAATACAGTCATCCCTCGGTTTTCGGTTTTAATCCGTTCCAGATGGATCGGCTAAAACCAAAATCGGCGAAAACCAAAACTATTTTCCCCATAAGAAATAATGGAAATTCAATTAATCCGTTTCAGAAACCCAGAAGTTTGGAAAAAAAATTTTTGGGGGCCTTAAAGATAGATTTACATGCACAAATGAATGAAATGAATGTGGCACTTACCCTTACTGAAGACTGATGGTGTTTGATGGAAGAGAGATAGGAGGGGAGAGGGTAGAAACCCTACTTTTGGAAGGGGAATCCCCTCCATAAGGACTCTAGGTAACAAGTCCTCATCTGGGGTCACTTCCCTTCTTTGTCTTTTAATCCCACTAGGACCAGCTTGTGATTCACTGCACACCTGTGGCACTAAATATCTCTCCAGAGAGCTCTGTATCTGGCGGCTCTTTAAAATGTCCCTAAAATGGGACATGGAATTGTCATTGTAAAAGTAGCCAGCACGGATTGCAACATCTTTGTCAGGGTGATGTTCCTCCACAAATGATTGCACCTACTCCACATTGCACAAATCTCCTTAATCTCTGAAGAAGGCACCTTACATCTTTCTT